>OU015498.1:169202181-169239681 GCA_907164885.2 Dolomedes plantarius | reverse complement strand
CCAGGAGTGGAGACCGAGGAATAATTTTTATCCGCCCCGTTTCCAGCAACGTCCCAGACCAGGGTTCAACACCAGTGCACCTTCCTTTCAGCCAAGAATGACAATGCAGAATCATAATAAAAACTTTAATGTGAGAACCAACGACAGTGACTGAGTGCCAGTAGTAGAGAGCCTGTTGTGTGGACAGAAAGTCCAGATTTTATTCGATTCAGGCTCAACTCTAAATATTTTACCAGGATCCACATTAAATAAAAATCACCAACTAAATTTCAAAAATTGCAACATTAACATTACAGCTGTGGGACGAAACGTCCAGGTAAGTCAGTATATAATGCTTCCGTTAAAATTGGGTGAAAAAATTGAAACATTAAAATTTTATTACTTACCTAATGTACAATTACCATATGTTATATTATCTGGTCATGCTAGTGGACTCTTTAATGTCACTATTAATTTTAAAACTAGAGAAATTTTTCAGGATAATAAATTACTTAAGCATTTTAATTGTACCAGCTGTCATAATAATAATCCTAATAAGAGAAGTGGTCATGGAAATAATGAAAAAGTATCTGCATTTTTAAGTAATAATAATGATTTATGTAATGTGATTTCTTGTAATAATGATAAGTGTGATATTGACAATTTAATTCAAAAATTTGATCATGTTTTTGCTAAGAATAAGTTTGATGTGGGAGAAATTAAATTAGAATCGCCAAAAGTAGTCTTAACCTCAGAACTTCCTATAAGTCAAAGACCATACAGAACGTCGCCTAGAGACGACGCAGAGATAAAGAAACAATTAGATGCCTTGTTAAAAGCTAAAATTATTAAACCTAGTTATAGCCAATATAGTTCACCTATTACTCTCGCATTTAAGAAAGAAGATAATGCTAGGACTCGACTATGTATTGACTATAGGAAAATTAACCAAATTACAAAAACCGATTGTGAACCCATTCCCAGAATAGACAGTGTTCTAGACAAATTGACCAATGCTAAGGTATTTTCTACGTTAGATCTATGTAGTGGGTATTGGCACCTGAAATTAGAGGATGAGGAAGCTGAAAAGCTTGCTTTCACTTCTAACTATGGCTTGTACCAATTTGCCAGACTGCCGTTTGGATTTAAGAATGCTCCCGCAATATTCCAAAGAACAATTAGGCGTATACTTCATAAATATCAAGTTAACTTTGCTCTAAATTATTTTGACGATATAATTATTTTCTCAGAGACATTAGAACAACATATTCAGCACTTAAAGACCATTTTTGAAATTTGTGAAAAGGAAAATATTAAACTTAAAAAATCGAAATGTCATTTTGCTAAAGATACTATTGATTTTCTTGGCTATGAAGTTAGGCATGGATCATACAGCCCAAATAATACTAATGTAGAAACAATAAAAAAATTATTGGCCCCAAGGAACGTTAAAGATTTACAAAGATTTCTAGGCACCATTAACGTATATCATAAATTTATTCCTGATTACGCTAAAATTAGAATTCCCTTAAATAACCTTTTAAAGAAAGACCAGAAATGGGCATGGACGCCTGAATGTCAACAAGCTTTTCAAAAACTTAAAGATAGTTTAATCTCAAAACCCATTTTGGCCCTTTATAATTCAAATTATCCTTGCCATGTCTATGTTGATGCGTCAAAAGAAGCCATAGCCTCCATAGTAAAACAAGAACATCCTGATGGAACTCAACATCCAATTGCATATCACTCCCGACGACTTAGACCATATGAAATTAATTATACGATAACGGAATTAGAATGTTTGTCCATAATTGATAGTCTTGATAAATTCCATTGCTACCTTCATGGGTCACATTTTACTGTACATACAGATCATCACAGCTTAGTTTGGCTTAAAACTTTTAAAAATCCTACAGGTAGACTTTTCAGATGGTCTCTAAAAATTTCTATGTATGATTTTGACATAAAATATAAGAAAGGTACAACTAATGTTGAAGCTGACATGTTAACAAGAAACCCAATTGCTTTTAATATAACTACAACCCCGCCAGAACCCTTGTTAGATATAAAGGAAATCATCCATTTTCAAATGTTAGAAAATATAACAGCACCCAGATGTTTTAATAAGGATAATATTGTAGTAGTAAAAAGACAAGGTTTAATCAAAATTGTAGTACCAAAAGCGTTAAGAATTAAATTAATAGAGAAAGTACATGAAAAATTTGGTCATCGAGGAATAGCTTCAATGTTAAGAATTATTTCACCTCAATATTATTGGACTAAGATAATTAATGATGTTGGAAATTATGTTAAGCATTGTGAAACTTGTCAAGTAAACAAGAAGTCTCATCAGAAAAAATATGGTTTTATGCAATCTCTTCCTCTGTGTGAAAAACCTTTTGAACTATTATCAATTGATACTGTAGGTGGTTTAAGTTATTATAATTCTACTAAGAAATATTTACACATTGTAGTTGATCATGCCACTAGGTACATCTGGACATTTCCCTCTAAAAGTGCCACCACGGAAACCTATATAAATTGTTTGAATTCTATTTTTCAAAATCATGTACCCGAGAAAATTTTAAGTGATAGGAATTCCGCCTTTACCTCATCAAAGTTTAAACATTTTCTCAGACATAATAATGTTACACAGCTCTTGACATCTGCTCATAGACCGCAGACGAACGGAAAGGTCGAGAGAGTTAACCAAACCATAGTAACTAGATTAAAATGTAAAGTTAGTAATAGCCCTAGTAATGTGCCATGGACAAAAATCTTAGACTCTGTCACCCAAGAATATAATAATACCCCTCATTCGGTAACTGGATTTCCCCCAATTTATTTAATGTATGGCGAATTGCCTTATAAAATTTCTTTCCAAGATAATGAGATATACCCTCCTATAGAAGAAGCTAGAAAAATTGCAAAAGAAAGAACTAGACAATATTATCAGTCGAATAAAATAAGATATGACAGAAGATTTCAACAAGTTATATTTAAAGTCGGAGATTTAGTTTTATATGAAGAATTTCAATATCCAAATACCCGAAAACTTGCCCCACCGTATTCAGGCCCTTATACTATTCTAAACAAATGTTCAGATGTTCTTTTTGAAATTGATAAACCTAATGCTCTTTATAAAACTCCCACTGAGATTGTACATTCTACTCGCCTTCGATTTTTCCGTCCTAGAGAGAATTTTCAGTTAAATGATATTAAAAACCCAAGCGAACAGAAACCAGAGGATACTGATGGACTCCCATCAATGGACTGCCAATATTGTGAGTCTCCGAATCTACAACTACTTTTTAAGGACAACTAAAAATGGTATAGACTGATCATGTGAAGTTTATTTTGAATTTTGTAATTATCAAGGTGAATTTTGAATTTTATAATATTTAATTTAATGTCATGATGCATTCTTTTCCTCAGTTGAGTTGTTCTTGTTTTGTTTTTATTTTTCTAATTTTTTTAATAAAATTGTCGGGTTGTGATGGCCACACAACTCGAAACTTTTTTTTTCATTCGGAAAAATTTTATTTTTGGTTTTTGGGGTTTTTTTTTGAGAGCAACTACAGTTGAGAAACTGAATCCATTTATCTACATTTGTTCATCCACAAAAATTTTCTTTTGAAGTGGAGGGAGGAATTTGTTTTAACCTCCTTTCCAACTTCATAGTAAGCATTCCTCAGCAAACGTGAGGATACACGGTTGTTTGAGAGAAATGTGATTTGTTTGTTAGAAGTAAGGTATGTTTAAGGTATAAAATGTGTATTGCTATTGAAACGAATTTTGATGTAATGAAGTTGTTTTATTAATGTAAAAGTACTTTGAAGAAAAAGAAGAGATATTGATATGGAATGAATGTAAAAATTTATAATATTGTAATTTTGCACGAATAGAAAATTGTAATGAATATGAGAGTACTCAAGGAAGTTGAAAAATATAATACAGTGAATTTTGATAGTGATACAAACCATGTCAGTATTAATATAATATAATGTGAGAACTAATAATACAATATGTGGACAATGTTAACAGGTAGTTTCCAGGTAGTGTAAATGTTTATATTGTGTTTGATTCATATCAAATATATCAGGATAATATGTCATGTAGCCCTAGAATTTATGTTATCGTGTTATATTTCGAATACAAGTCTTAATTTTGAACTTATACTGTAATTATGGTAAAGTGCATACGAAGCAAATAAGATGAAGGATAGTAGGGAAACCGCTTGGACCTGCTATCTGGAGGAACCATTGTGGACTTTGCCAGATATTTTTGTAATCTTCTGTTATATTCTGTATAATTGTAATATTTTGTAGTTTATTTTTTTATGTTATGTATGAGAGCCTCCACCCGGGTAGATAACGTTTTTAAAATGGGGGGATATGAAAGATATAAAATTTAAGTTGATCCCCTGTAAATTCTCTTCCCTTCCCATGTTTAAGATGGCATTACCAAATTCTGTTTTCAAGAACCCAGGAATATTTTTCATAGCGTCAGCAATCCCTGGGCAAGCCACACTGTCTATGCCCAAATAAGGCAATCGTCCTGCACAACTGATGCAGCTTGCAAAAAACATCTTTGGTCAGCAAATTCTTCAACCGCAGATACCTCTATACTCAAACCCCGGGAATCACTCGGGTGTTGGCTTTCAACTAGATCAGATGTCGGTTTAGCCACTCGGAAATAAATTTCTTTTTCTAATAGTTCTGTAATCTGATCTTATTTCATTACATATATATATATATATATTAAATCTGAAACAAAATAGGAGAACTCTCTCTCAGAATATCATTAGCAAAATTCTAACACATTGAATCTTCGCAAATATTTGTTCGTGAGCCCCATTTAATCGAAAACTGTAATATTTAACAAATATTTACTATTAGCTGATGTATTAATCTCGACTGACGATCGTTAAATCAGCTAAAATACGCATGGAAACAATGCCATAATGAACCAAACGAAAAAGAAAGACGTCTATATGTTCTGGACGCGCGAGAAACATACTTCGGGAAAAAGACCATTTCTGTGGGCGATGTATGATACTAAATTGGGTAAATTTTAAAAATTGTATTCGACTTATGTTGCAACTGTTGCTAGTTTATAACGAGGGTCATACTATTAAAAACCTGGCATCGTGTTGCAGTGGTTCGACCAACAGGCATTTCATCCATCCCCAGGATATGGGTTTCGATTCCCGCTTAACCGAGGACGAGTTAGAGAGAGTTATGTTGTCTCATTTACATGGTGTGCTCATAATAAAGAGCGTCGTAATAGACAAAGTGTCTGTCGCGGTGCAAACAACGAACATCAACATCCTATGAAAATATGTCAATCAAACTCCTATATGATGAAAACTGATTACCAGGTATTTCCGACCTACCGCTCGTCCTGGCGTATGTTCTTGCAGCACGCTTCCCCGTGGGTTTAAGTAATATATAAATTCAGATATCTGACATCGTGTACGTCAGAAACTTACATCAGTGAATAGACAATCAGCAAACGTACTAGTGATGAATACAAATAAATTTACGATCGGAGAAAAGTGAATAGAAATAAGTCGATCTCGCTAGGTGGTCAACTGGGATATATCCAGGTTCAGTCTCCTATTTACATCGGTGTTGAATCGCTAAAGTCGAATTCACTTAGGTAATATTTTGTATATATGTGATGACGTGATAGGAACAGCTTAGTAACTGTCAGAAAGAAAGAAAAATCTATACTTGTGTGTTCAACATCCTTTTTTCCAAGAGAAAAAGGGTGAACAGAAAATACGATATCCTCACATCGTCTGAATATATCGACCGTGTATTTAAAGGAGAGTTGTTTTTTAGATGATACGGACCAGGTTCGATGATTGGCTCTGACAGACCATAAGACCATAGGAACATGTGATTAACTGTGTTACCTAGTTCCGTCGCCTTCTAACACAGATTTTTCATGAGATTGACAACGGAGAGCGAAAGTTCCACCAAAATGAGAAAAGGAATGTTCGTTTTTAAATATCTTCAGAAGCGTAAATTGCAACACAAAAGTGAAGCAGAGAGTTTTTTGGTCAGAGCTTCGGAGTTTGAAATGAAGAGTTCTCAAAGGACGTCTCCAGGATCTTCGTGATGCATCTCTGGTGGAGGCGGATTCAATAGTTGTCTGAAAGCTGGTTTTCAATTGGCAGGTAGAAAGAGGAGGAAGAAAAGTGATTGGAAAGAGAGATAAGGTTCATAATCTGTGAGCCCTGGCAGACAAACGTTGCAATATTTTAATTTAAAAAAGTATATAATATTTGTGCAATGGAAATCGTATATAAATAAGGTCAAAATACAGGACAATTTATACCAATTCTGTCGGAACAAATGTTTATCATCTCATGAAAAGTAATATTTTCAGCGCAAACGGTATAGGATCAGGATATTCGTACACGCGCATCCATGATTTATCTGCGAGCAAACACTACGGTATAGCAGCCTATTCCTGCGGCACCCCCTCACGTTATTTATCTATGCATAACTGATGTGTCATCTATACTCGTTTGAGCAGACGACCTGTTACATTTTCACCCCCTCTAAGCTATGCGACTGGATGGGGTGCGAAGGAACTAGGTAGATTACGTCACAGTCGGGTGAACAGCGAGTATTCTCATTTTTTTTTCCCGACTTCATCAACTCTGCTATTTATCTTTCCTTTATTCATTCCATTTCATCTCGGCAGATTCTGAAAAGTCTCTTCTGTAAGCAAGAAATTCAAATGCGAGGCACTTTACTGAGAAATAGGGGTCGTCATTGCACCATTCCCTCATTCGATTCTTCATTTTATGAATAGTAAAATACAAGATGATTTTTCCTTTTTTTTTCTAACCTCATTTTTTTTCGCATCGGCATGGGATATGATACGAAAATTCATTTATTGCCACGAGAAATATTAAGTATCTATATATATAAAACAGTTCCGTAACTGACTGACTGACTGCCGCACTGACATACAACGCACAGACCAAACCGCTGGACCTAAAGGGCTGAAATTTTGCATGGCGATACTTCTTATAGTGTAGGGGTGCACTGGGAAAGATTTTTGAAAGATTCTTCTTGGATTTTTTAAGATTAAATCTCTCCGCTGTTTGGTGGCTTTTTTTAAGTTTTCATTTAAAGTAATTATTTGAGGGTTATAAAATTCATATCACAACAAGTATCATAGGGATTCCTTTAGGTGAGATCTTTTTTGAATCTTTACATCCATTTTCTGATTTTTGGTGAATCTGTAAAGATTCACCATTAGAATTTAATTTATTAAATACTGATCACGTGATTTAATTCTCTGGTACTTTAAATAAATGTATCGTCATGTGCATAACAACTAGATAGATAAAAAAATATTTTATTTTCTTGCTAATGCGGCAGACGATAGGACATTATCCAATAAAATATTAAAATAAAGTAAAAGATATTATGTTCCTCAAACTGTACTATATTAACTGTACTATATTCTTTAGTATGTCCTATTAGATTTAATGTAAATATTTTCTTCTACATTATTTTGTCTATAAAAATATTCCTTATGAATAATTTATAAATGTATTTTTTGTTTTTTTTACATCAATTGTAAACAATGATCGTCGTATTTATTATAAATAAATAAATAAATAAATATATATATATATATATATATATTGGCATTAATCGCATACATTGACCGTTGTATTTAATTTGAATTTATTCCATAGTGAAGTGTGGGTTTTCAGCTAGTATTTACATATTCTGGAAGGGTGCAGTTAATTAAAATTAAAATAATTTTTTTTCAAAAATATAAAATGAAAATTACCCAAAATTTAGTTTGTTAACTTAGGATTACTTATCGTTGCTTACCTCTTTTTTTTGTATATATGTATGCATGTGTTATGTATATATGAATCTATATATATGTACGTATGTATATATGTATGTATGTCAAAATATATATATACATATATGTATGTCAACGGTTTTAGCGTCTGAAATTTTTCGTTCCGGATGACTGTTATGGAGGAACGTAATTCTACTTTGAATAATTACAAGATAAAAAGAACTTTTTATATACCACGTTTTTAAATTTTCTGCTGACTCGTAAAAACTAATTGCACAGACCTTCACTTAATTATTCTTTTTCACTTTCTTTTATTGTATTTTAATCACTTTTTAGTAATCTCCACTATCCACAGACTTTACAAACTGCTAACTTTTATATATTTTTTAAATTTTTCGCACAATATTTTTGTAAACAAACTAAGTTCACATGTATTATGTTTTCAAAATCATCAAATGCCGTTACGCAAATGTGCAAGCATTGAATTCCATCGAAGCGTCACTTTGCGGATTATTTCCTAACTAATTTTCCAAAAAAATATATATATATATATAAATAACTGAAAATGAATTCAAATCTGCTTAAAGATGGCTAAAAGCATTAAAAGAATGCATTGACATCGTGTTCTGAGCTATTCTAAAAGTTTGAAATGTCTAGCTAGTCGGGAAGTTAGTTAAAAATCGATTGCAAGATTTGTACTGGACAAACACACAAACAAGAAAGCTAGTTAAAAAAAGTGGTAAAAATAATTATACAGTTTGAAGACTTTCATGTAGGGACTTGAACACACTATTCCCTAGATGTTAGACATCGTAATGAGAAATAGGGATCGTCTCTGTATGATTCCCATCTTCAATTATTTTTCATTTTATGAATAGCAAAATACGAGATGATTTTTTTTCTTTGAAACATTATTGAAATCGGAATCGGATATGCTCTGGAAATGCATTCATTATATTCATTTATTACGATTTATTACGTTCACATATTCTAGGTAGTTACGATCAATAATAATTCACATTAATTTTAAAAAGAAAATTTTAATTAAAACTACGTAATGTTTTAATTTTTCAAATTTATTAATTTTGCAACGGAAAACTAATTTAAATATGCATTTAACTATTTTTAACATTGTTGTAAGAAAAAATAATTGTAACGTATGACATTTATCATATACAAAACCGAACACAATATTTACGTATTTCAAGAACAATAATCGTTATTTTCCTCTTCTAAAATAACAGTTTCTTGCTTAATGATTCAAGCAAACCTAAAAACATATTTTTGAACGATACAGTTTCTAAGAATTTGACACTGCTCATTAGATGAAATAATTTTGAAACGTATAATATTTTCTGGTAAATAATATTGCATACGAGGCGATATCACATGAATAATGCATAACTATGTGATTAACCGAATATTTGCAAAGCAAATATGTAGAAATAATCATTATCTTTAAAGAAATAAAACGAATAGTTTACAAAAGACACAATACACCAAAGAACTCTATTTGTTAACAGGATTTTGTTAACTAGATTGTTAAGAATCAACAATGCGCAACGACAGCGACATAACAAGTGATAAATAGCTGTATGATCTTTCTATAGAATAGATATTGCACGAAAACTATCATCATTTAAATTATGTAAAGTAAATTTCTAAAGAGCTTACACCCTGTTTTGACATGGTTGAGCTGATACAGATCTGCGTTGTTAATTTAACAAATTTTATATCTATTATTCAATCTAATATTTAATGCACTTTATTTTTGAATGGATATAAAATATCCACAAAACAGATCAGATAAAACGAAAATGACATATTCCTGAAACCTTATAAACGCTAAAAATCAAAGCGAAATACTCTTTTAATGCTATTAGAGTAAAACATATATTTCGTTCTTAAATTTAAAAAAAAAAGCTTTCAAAGATTGAAATAATTCAATTTGACAATTTAAGCTACTGCATTCATATACCATTAACGTTTTTTTTAAAAATAATTCATCACACACATTTAGTGTTGCGTACGAATTTATGTCTTATAAGTTAAAATTTGGGTTGTAATGAAAAATAAACCCGATACTAAATTCAATTTCTTTTACGATTTATTTATTTTATTGGAAAACTTGACAAATTGAAATTTCTTAAACAACAATAGTTTTTTATAAAAAAGAATCCAATTGCTGAAGATTCTTGTATTACATTTATTAAATTACAACCATTTTAAGATATAAGTAGGCGAAAAATAGATTTGCTGTCATCATTGATTTGATAGCATACATTAAAATTACCAAACTTAGAAAAAAATTTATATATATATATATATATATATACAGGGTTTTTTTTCTAGAGGTACACGGGGATACGGCATATCACCATCATTTTTTAATGTATTAGTTTGGCTTAACTTAATCGAAATTTCAATAAACTTACGAATTAATTGTTAATATATTCAAAAGGTAATTTTTTTAAATGCGAGTTTTTTGTTCCCCTGTGACGTGACATGTGAAAACACGGTGCTAAAAATGTGCACTTTCATTTGAGAAAACACTGTATACCCACATATTTTATTAAAACATATTATGCGTTTCAGATCTAAGTTTTGAAACGTTAATAACATGAGACTAAAATGCGTATTTACATTTTCATTCAAAACTTACACTCGTAAAGTGCTTTAAACGTCCCCCAAATAGGTTTAACATTGTGGTTTAACCTAATTAGTTCTCATATAACAAACAAAACAATTCACCATGCACGTCATTATACACTTACATCCGGAATGCACGAAAAGAGAGACTCAAACGAACAATGGCAAATGACATAAAAACTTTATTCGACCTTTACGTAACTAGGTTAACAAGAAGATCCGACGGAAACAAAGACATGAAAGTCGGGATCCCGAGAATAAAGAAATAAGAAAGCTCCTCCGAGAGAAGAAGTTGCCCCAGCCCAAAAGATTAGGCTCCTTTGCCCCCTTCGGTATTTCGAAAGGCCAACGATATCAGGGTTCGTTTTTCGGGAAGAGATTATGCTGTCTTAACCCCAATGAAATCGGATTTGCAGAGAGGAAGTCTGAATGAGCGCCATTGAAGGAGTCTCTCTAAAGAAATTTGGGCTCATTATTTCCTCTCCGGAGCACAATTCGGGAGGTAGATTTACCCCACGTTAACAATGTGAAGACAAAGTCATGGAATAAGAATCAATTTTTTTTTAAACTGACCACTCGGAAAGAGAGCTTTACAAAAATTGCATGAAACATCTCATGTGAGCGAAAGGATAACTATGAGATGTGCGCCAATCTCTCTCTCTATCGGTACATACAGTAAATAAATTAATAAATAATTATATATATATATATATATATATATATATATATATATATATATATATATATATATATATATATATATATATATATATATATATGTGTGTGTGTGTGTGTAATCCTGTCCGTCATTTAAGAAGGTAGTTAACCAAGAAATATTAAACCAAAGGAGCAAGTTGTTGACGTCAAGATAAGATCTCCTGGGTTCTAAGCAGCAGTAACGACCGATCTACAAGGGGTAGGGATCAAATCTACGACCACTGGCTTTCGGAGCTAGCGTCTTAATCACTAGAAGCATCCCAAAATGTAAGGAAATGTCGTCGTCCGAAATCTATCCCTAATTGCATTTATATTGCTAAAATATAAGGGCCGTGGTGGCCAGGTTGGCAAAGGTGTCGAGTCAGTGATCTGAAGGTTGCTGGTTCGATGCCGGCCACTGACAAATCCACCGCCGTGTACACTAATGGCGGCTGGTGCACGTAAAATATGTCGTGGGTGAAATGTCCTCCAAGTTCTCAAATTTACCTTTGGAGATGCGGAGTCAAGTGTTCCGGTCTCGTCACTTACACTCGGTTCTAAATTAAGGGACCGGTTTCTAGGAGGCAGTGCTAGTCACCTATATAGTGCACCCTTAAAGGAATGGCCAGCAGTCTTGCGGTGTGAGTTAGGGCGACCGTCAGCATTCGATGTTGACCACAACTGGTCTGGTGTCTGCAAGGCATTGTCTGCCCGGTAGTTCACATTCGGGCGAATGTCTAGAAAAGACAAGTGCCTCTGCATTTGAGAAAGAAAAAGAAAAATAAATATTGGTAAAATATAAACGTGAACAACTTAGTATATATTCTTGAAACCAATGGATTTTGCGTTATTTGATTTTGTTTGATGAGGTTTCCACAACATTCGGATCTCGGGCCACATGCGCCGTGCCAACACTCCCTCTGTGGGCCTCAAAGACTTTTCTGGAGACGCAAAATATTATAAATCTAAAATATACGGAATTTTTTTTTTAGATTTATAATATTGCCACACGAATATATAATTAATTAATATTTCTTTAATATTTAAATAATAATTAATTATTTTTGTTAGATAAAATATTTTTCGTCTTTTCATTTATCCCATTTTCTTGCTATCCGCGTCAGTTTTCCATAGTAATATGGTCCACATCACACTTCGAGTTGTGCAGGCCTAGTCTAGAAAATTAAGTTTGCAGACGATCAAACAATCTCCAAGCATTCTGTTTTCCTTTGCTTTATTATCACCAATATGGTGGAAAACTTAACAGATGAATGTTGTAAATAAATCTCGAACTAACAGAACTTTTCCTTTGCTTTACTATCATCAATATCGGAGAAAACTTAAAAGAAGAAATATGTAAAAAAATCTTGATATAACAAAGATTTTCCTTTGCTTTATTATCATAAATATCGGGAAAACCTTAACAGAAGAAATATGTAAAAAAATCTCGATATAATAAAGCTTTACCTTTGCTTTATTATCATCAATATCGGGGAAAACTTAACAGAAGAAAGATGTAAAAAAATCTCGATCTAACAAAGCTTTTCCTTTGCTTTATTATCATAAATATCGGGGAAACCTTAACAGAAGAAAGGTGTAAAAAAATCTCGATATAATAAAGCTTTTCCTTTGCTTTTTTATCATCAATATTGGGGAACACTAAACAGAAGAAAGATGTAATAAAATCTCGATCTAACAAAGCTTTTCTTTTGCTTTATTATCATCAATACAGGGTAAAAACTTAACAGAAGATAGATGTAAAAAGATTTCAATCTAACAAAGCTTTTCCTTTGCTTTATTATCATCAATATCGGGGAAAAACTTAACAGAAGAAAGATTTAAAAAAAAATTTCGATCTAACAAAGTCTGAAAATATAAGGAAAAGGTTTTGAAACTCGCGAGAATAAATGATCTCCTTGTGTTTAACTTTTTGCAAAGCAATTGCGCCTTTTTCACTTTCACACCAAGGTAATACTGCGTAATGAAAGAATCCATTTTTGATGTTTTTGTGAAGCGTATCATTTCTTCTCTCACGTGAGTTATGAAGGCTTCATTTATTTTAGCATTTTTTCTCCCTTAAGCGTTTCACATCTATTTCAGTTACGGGCTGAATTATAAAATTAACGACAGTCTTAAATACATAATTAGAAGCATTATTTCATAAGTTCTGCCTTCACTCAAAAGAAAAGATAAAAATAACAAATATTCCAGGAATTTATTTCTTCTGGGAAGTTTACATTTCTCTCCCTAGAGCAAACACTTTCATCCTAATATTTAATCTTGTTTAGCCACAGTCTGCAAGTCAAATTTTATGTTTATCCTGTTACCTAAGGGATCATAAATAGTTTTAGCCCTGTTGAAGGATGCATGTATAGTTATGTAACATTTCATATAAAGTGAGTTTCTTTCAAAATATATTAAAAGGAATAAAAATAAGTGTTTCTCCCCATCGAATGAAATAAAACTAGATTAGGTAAGGGTGTAAAATAAGTTTTAGTGCACGTGTCAAAATAAATATTACCTTGAAGGTAAACAATTTCTGATGATGACTATCGTCGTCTTTTTAATAATTTTCTTTAACCTTCTAAACATTGCTGAGTTGTGATATTAGACATGAATATTAAAATCCTAGTATATTAGTAATTACTGGGAGTTAAAAAATCAACCAAGTTACTAGGGATCAACATTCAATATCCTCAAAGGAACTTTGTGATCGACATTTAAGACGTTTAGTAGAAGTTATTGCTCTTTTAAATATCTAAGTGGCTTTGGTTATCACTGATTAAGTATAATGAATCCTTATAATAAATACTTATACATATTAGCTGGACCATACACTGATTGGTCTGTTTATGACCACTAATTTAGTACATTGTTGGATAAATTTTGCTAACAATACTGCTGCGATTCTCTTTGGTAGGAGGCTTGAGAAATCTAGGACTCGGAATTGCGCTTTCCAGTTCTCTAAAATTTGACGGTTCTGTATCCAGCTACCTGGTGCTTCTTTCGACCTCATCTTACAAATTCTCAATTGGATTGATATCTGAAGATTGAGGAGGCCCACTAGCAAGCTATATCCCTAAGATACACCTTCTGGACACTCACCCGTTCTTCAACATAAATTAAAGGGCCTAAACAATCTTAGGAAAGCATCCTCAAATACATAAAATTGTATCTACCATCTTCAAGTATTTGGAGGCCTAAGAACAGACCTTTGGCAACCAGGTATTTCAGGGCACTTGGTTCATCCTGGTAGAAAATTATCACAACGATTTTCACGATGAAAAATGAGTTTTTTTTTATAAAAATCTCAATTAGAGACTATAACAAAAGTATATTTTCAATTTCCTTTTATTTATAATTTTTATAAGTCGTAAAATGGTGATAGGTGTAAATTTAACTCAAGAAATTAGAATATATCTCATAGTGGTTATCAAACTGTTTTAGAATAATGACACTGAATTCATTTAGTAAAAGTATTTAATTGCATGAATTTAACCATTTTGTACGTCTAGATTATATAGTGTAAAGTATCCGACACTCCTTTATTATATAAATAATGAAAAAATATAAATTCTCTTATATAAGTAAAGCCTCTTCTAAGTTTACGAAAAAATCATTCTCAAAATAGGACATGAGAATTTTTTTAGAAAGAAATTTAAGCATTTAAAAGGGGAACTACTTAAAATTATACGATTTTACACAAAAATTTCTTTTAATTGAAAAGTAGTTGTTAGAAGCTCTCAGAAAGTTCCTACCATTTTTCTATATTTTTTTTGGCGAAGTTTGCGAAAACTTAAATAAGATTTTCTTGACACTTAAAAACTTGTTTTTACAAATATTTTTTCCCCTTAGAAACATTTGAAAACAATGAACAGGTTAAATGGAGAAGTTAAAGAACATTTGCTTCAAAAACACTAAAGCAATACATTATTAGCGAAATGTTAATTATTTCCAAATAACCTCTGTAGACTTCTTTGACATTTTGTTTCAAATGATAGTTCTGCGGGATGGCTTTTTAGAAAATAAGCGGATGTTAAGACCATTATTTCTTGAAAACCTGCGTGCCCAAAATCACTTACCGGTGGTCGAAAAGAAACGAGATATATAAACTCACGTTTTCTCAAAAAGCAATTGAATTACAGCCCTGTAGCGCGTGATTTAAAAGTTATAATTGATTTATACTTTTTCTGCCAAGAAAAGCGTTTGAAGTTCGGTCATTTTAATCAGCTCCTGGATACATCCAAAAAAAAGTACTAAAGTTTGCACTGACTGAGTGTTTCAATGGCATTAAATGATTAAATTAAAATTATATACGTGTGTACTTTCTGAATCGAGAGAACACATGGAAATATCGTAAAAAAAAAAGATTCAGTTATAATTCAATAATAGAGTTGGGGAATCGAAGTTTTTCCAATTCCCCGAAAACTTAACAAATTTCTCGATTCCAAAACTCGTTAAATAATGTGAAGTACTAATAGCGTTATCGCTCTTCGCTTTACTAGATGGTGCAATGGTACCGCGGATCTGTCGAGGAAACAAAATATATCTCGAATTCGATTTCTGTGTTAGTCAGAATGAAAAAAATATATATAACTAGAAATATCAGTGGAGTAACTTTTCGTTATTCATTTGCGATAAATTTTAAGGAATGAGTCACATGAGATTTCAAACTTTTTCAACTTTACATCGGAATCAATACGAATCTACCTGTCTTACCAAGACCGAGAAGAAGTTGCATGAGACAGTTGCCCCATATGACTAAGAATTTTACGGATAGAAAGAGCTCAAAAGTGCAACTTACCGCAAACTTTGGAGCCTCACGGTCCTTTATTACTACACGAGGCTTAATTAGACCAAGAGAAACTGCTTAACCCTTCATCCGGCACACCAATTTTTTTAACACCAGCAGGCGAAAATGGCACAAAGGGAACGTATCTTTCAACCTTGATTATTCATTTGGTAATAAAGTTTTTTTTTTAATTGAAAATAATAATTCTGATTTTTATGACAAGATAAAAAATTTTGATAATTGAGATATATTTATAATTAAAGGCCAAAGAATGCAGATACAATCTCCTTATTTCAAAACTTCCATTTTATTGGATATAAGGACAACTTGCGAATTGATTCCTTTTATTTTCAAAAACCTAAAAAACAATTAGCGAGTCCATCTTCGTGATATGCGGGATACCGTGACATTTGATTTACTACATCAACTCCTGCTTTTGCCGTATTGTAATCCCGTACAATCGCTGGTTTACCACGGTTAAATCATGAAAAACAATAAAAGGAAAGGAATAGAAGGGTCGGAAAATCATACACGCATTAGAAAGGGTGTATCTATAAATAGAACCTGTTTAAAACATTCAACCCTTACATGCAAAAACAAACCATTCAAAATTACGAAATTGTTTCACTCTATACCCGGGTGAGACCGCTGATGGGTTAAAGCAGATTACGAACGGCTACAAACATCCCTGCAAAGAGTGGGATTCCAATCCACAGACTTTGGTACCGAATTCGAATCGGCCAATCGTCCGGGCACAGAAAACTTGGAGAAATACAAAACAAGAACAAACAATTTCTTAAAATCCACAGTTAAAATAAAGGGGATGGCAACTAGTTTTGAAATCATTAGTACAATATCTGGCCAAAAGTATCCGGACGCCCAATGGTACGGGCTCGGAGAGTCCTGAGCCATATATTAATATGATGTTGGTCCTCCTTTTGCATCGATGACAACCTGCACACGTCTGGGGAGACTTTCTACCAGTTTTTGATAGGTTTCCATAGGAATTGACTTCCAGGCGTCCATCACAGCTGAAGTGAGTGCTGGCAGTGAGGATGGTCGAATTCACTGCCTACGTAATCTCCGTTCGAATTCGTCCCAAAGGTGTTCAGTGGTATTTAGATCGGGGTTCTGAGAAGTCCAGTACAGTTTTTGAACACCCATTTCGTCAAACCATGCCTGCGCAAGTCTCGATGTGTGAATGGAGCGGTTATCCTGCTGGAAGAGAAATGGGCCTTCCCTGGAATATTGTCATAGATTTGGGAGAGCAGCATTGTCCAGAATGTCAATATACATCTCAGAGTTCATGTTTCCAACCACAAGAACTAAGGAATCCAGGATAGACCATGAAAAAACACCCTCACATCATGATGCTGCCACCACCAAACTGAACAGTCGGCACAATGCAGTCACGTAAGAAGCTCTCGCCAGGCATCCGCCAAACTTAGAAGCGTCCATCGGACTGTCAGATTGTAAAGCGAGATTCATCACTCAAAAGAACATTTTCCCACATTTCCACAGTCCAATGACGGTGAGCTGTGCACCATTGCAATCAACGCTTCGCATTTTGGGGAGTGATGTTTGACTTGTGAGCGGCTGAACGACCATAGAATTCCAGGTTTTTTAACTCTCGACGAACAGTTCTGCTACTAGCACTAACATCTAATGAACTTTGGAACTCCTGAGTGATTTCAATGAACGAGGACTTACGATTTTGTTTCACTACCCTTTTCAGAGCTCTACGGCTGCGTTCACTAATTTTTTTTCGGACTGCCACTTCGTTTTTCTGCAGTGTCACTGTCTCGACGTTTCCACTTCACAATTACATCACTCACAGTGAATTTTGACTTCTGTAGAATGTCCGAAATTTCACGAAATGATTTCCCTCAAAGGTGGAGCATCCCACTATAATGCCACGATCAAAGTCACTAAGCTCATTTGACTTACTATTTGTCCCACAAACACATAAATATGATCTAACAAACCACTACCAATACTTTTATAGCATTCGGTTACGCATCAAATAACGTCACCTGCCAGATCCGCTTTTTTAGGGGAGTATCCGGATACTTTTGGCAAGATAGTGTAGTACATCATCACTCCGGGGAACATTAGGCAAGATCGTCTCTATATACAATTTACAAATGTGAGGAACATCTAAAATCTCTATTATAATTAGAGATGAAAGAATAGTTTAGAACATCCCAGGAGGCTGTGGAAGGATCGGCTGTTCGAAAGCAAGGGGATGAATTTAATGACCACCAGCGCATACACGAGACACCCGTTGACGAAGCTAACAAATAAAGAAGGAATTTCGAGAGAAACGCGGGAAAATAGAACCAGGATAAGGAAGAGAAATTGAGAAATGGAGAAAAATTATTAAATGATTAGAGACTGGAAAAGTGATTTGCTAAACAGTAATATATATGCGTGACACGATAGTCAAAGATTGCGGATGGCTTTACAGTAACGTCGAAATTCTTAAGGAGGTGTTTCTTAATGAAACTCTTTATAACGAATTTCCATCTTTGATCTCGTTATATAGTAAATTCTTTAAACAAGGTATTACTAAAGTACAGAACAGTAAATTGCTGAAAAATATAAACTGAACAACAAATTTTAACGTATTGAAATTTGAAGTGATAATGTAAATTCATTTGGGTGTATAGGAAAATCTCTTTTCTAAGAAAAAGAGACAATGATAAAAAGCAAACATATATATATATATATATATATATAACATAAAGGACAAGAATAACAAGTTAAGGAATAGTTTACGCGATGCACAGCCTGTGACATCTATTATATATTTACATTTCAGGCATGAGATTTGAAGATTCGTGTACTTTAATTTTCATATACTTTCTTAAGTTTAGAAACGATTGCTATCTCCAGTGTGTACACATATTTTTGTATAGATCAGTTCAAATGAAATTTCTAAAATCACCTCTCCCAACAAACACACACGTACACGCTGATACACGTACCACCCATAGAACGGCTGAATATATGTATGGCAAAGGTCTTAAAACAGAGTTACGGCTATTAAAAATGATGATTTTTAAATATTATTTCAAGAAACACATTTGCATAGAATTTGTTTTATAATTTCTGTAATGGTTATGAATTTGTTTCCTCGGTTTTTTGGTTTAACTGTACTGGAAATTTAAATTCATCTCTCAGTGTTTATATTACGTGCTTATAGTTTACACATCGAGAATACCTGGATTTCAAAGTTAACTTGTTAAAACTTACTGAAAACTACCTTTAAAGATATATTTTCCCCGAAATATAGTCTTACGGATAATCAAGATTTCCATGAAAATATCCTTTTATCCAACCCATGCAACTTCTTTGAAATTGCCTTCATTTAAAATGAAATATTAATATTGACAGTTTACTTACTGGTAAACATGTTTATTAGCTGTCGAAATATCCTCCGACGCGTAAGTATTCTAAGAATCCTTCCGCATTTATTCGATTTTGATAGAAATTTCCCATAGCGTAGATTTATTAAAAAATATTTGATAGATTGACACAAGTCCTTGCGATACATTTTAGGTATCTTTTCATACGCTTTTTGATGATAAAAACTCGAGATCGCATTCATAGTCTCCAAACGAGCACTAAGTACAACTGTACGCGGTTCTTTAATTTACTCAATAACAGATTCCTTTTAACATAGGATTAGATTCCTCAATAACGGTCCTCCGGAAAGAAAAAATTCAGAGTCCATCGCGAGTTATAATTTTGGCAGCGCGCCAAACACAGTAGCATTAAACAATTAAACAGAAAAGTACCAAAATGTGTCAAAAAAAAAAGAGATAAGCAACGATAAGTAAACCTACGTTAAGAACCCGCAGTAGTATCGTTAGAAGAGACTAACTGAAATATTTTTTTTGAAATTTAGTCTTCATAATTCATAAAATAAATCTCCTAATCCGTATATTTAAGCCAGCTCCCACAATTTTACTCACCATAGTCCTCGCATTACCCAATTTTAGATGACTTTTTAATACATATCCTGGTGAAAAATCTGAGAACCTCGCATATACACTCTGTCACAAAAAAATATATGCACCCAGAAGAAATCGAGCTACTATCACGAAACTTGGCAGGAATGTAGTCTGGTAAGAGATATGCAAAAGATTAAAATTTCGACACCAATGAGACAAGGGTAAGCGCGCTATGCGAATGAGATGCGCAGCTGGGAAAGTTCAAAAGCATGATTCCTCGTGCCATAGGGTTATTCAAACAAATCTGTCGACTTCGATGGACGGTATTGTGACTAGAGATGCCTCTGAGACGTAACCGGCGACTAATAACAATTGTCGGGATTTTAGAGGGGGCGAATAGTAGGCCTCAGAGAAGCAGGTTGGTCGAACAGGCATGTCTGAGCGATATGGTAGTTGCTCGGTGTTGGAAACAATGGATCACGGAAGGGATAGTCTACCGTCACGGAGAGTCAGGGCGTCTCAAGAACACAAATGCATGCGAGGATCGCGCAATCATAAGAGCGGCCGTATCCACACCAACAACGTCTCTAAAATCGGTTCGAAGCCCTTTACCACCTCCCAGACATGCGGTGGTATCAAGGCCAAGAAACCATTCGAAGACGACTGGCCGACGCAGTTATAAGGAGCCGACGTCCATTAAGACGCCTACCACTGACCCCACATCACAGGCAGTGTCGATTGGATTTTTGCCGACCTCGGGCAAACTGAGTGTGATCGACTGGAGGCGTGTGATCTTCAGCGATGAATCCCGATTCAGTCTCAATGCTGATCACCAGCGCAAATGCGTGTGGAGGCTGCCAGGCCACCGGACCGATCAGGCATTTGTTGTCGAGAGGCATATGACGATTATACAATGTGTGACAGTGTGGGGAGCGATTTGTTGGGACACACGATCACCTCTAGTCGTCCTTCAACGCACTTTGACGGCACGCAGTTACGTGGACGAGATTTTAACGCCAGTTATACAGCGTATGCTATCAAGTCACCCAAATACCATTTATCAGCAAGACAACGCACGTCCACATACTGCGCGACTCTCCCTACAATGTCATCAAAGATATAACGTACTCCCATGGCCTGCCAGGTCACCAGACCTCTCGTGAATAGAGCACGTCTGGAGAATGCTTGGAAGGCAACAGCAGCCGTCCCGGAATACTGGGGAATTAACTGCCCAGTTGCAAAGATTATGGCATGATCTTCCGCAGGAGGTCATAGGTGACCTCATTGATACGATGCCACGCCGTGTTTCGGCTTGTATAGATGCCAGAGGTGGATTTACTACTTACTGATTTGTAACCTTTTTCATGTCATATCTTCTTAATAAAACAGCCTGTTCTTCTGAATTTGTAATCATTTTCTTATCTCCTCATACACTACATACATGTTAAGTTTCGTGATAGTAGCTCGTTTCCTTATGGATGCATGTATTTTTTTGTTACAGTGTGTATTACGAGAGACGAGCAGTTGAAGATTTCAGTACCGTTTGTTTGTTTTGCTTATTATTAGTATTAATGGCGAATAACTATGAGACGGTTAAATTCTAGAAATAAGTTGTTAGCATGCAAATTTCGGGAAAACGTAGTAAATGATCTTCTATACTTAAAGCACACACATTTATACTATTTTTATACGCTTTAATCCTTCAGCGGGCGCGCCCGTGCACAATGTGCAACAGTTTCGTAAATTTGAATGGTTTGTTTTTACATGTAATGTTTGAATGTTCTAAGCAGTTTCTATGTATAGCTACACCCTTTCTAATGCAGGTCGGATTTTCTGACCCTAGTAATTCCTTTCCATTCATTGTTAGTCGTGCTTTAACCGTGGTAAACCAGCGGTTATACTGGATTAAATACGAGAAAAGCAGGAGTTTATGCATTTGATCAAAGGTGCAACTATTACACGGTATATCCCGCATATCACAAAGATGGACTCTCTAGTTTTTTTTTAGGTTTCTGTACATAATAGGAATCATTTCGCAAGTTGTCCTTAACCAGGCAGTTTTGGAATAAAGCGATTTTATCTGCATTCTTTGGCCTTAAATTAAAAATATATCGCAATATTATCAACGTTTTATATCGTGTCATAAAACGAAGAATTATTATTTTCAATTTGAATAAGAAAAGTTTATTACAAAAGGAATATTCAAGGTTGAAAGAGCCATAGCATTTTGTGCCATGCGCACCTGCTGGTGTTCCAAAAATTTGCGCGCCGGCAGAAGGGTTAATACCTTGCTTACGTCCTTTAATATCTCACTTATATTTCTAGAGATACTTTCGGAATTTCACAAGCAAATAATACGTAGTAAATATTTCATTTAGTACATATTTTTCCCGCATGATTCAAATAAATGCGCATTTCTTCCTAACCTGTAAATCTGCTATTCCTTCTTAGGACTAATATTGAGGAAAAACAGACATTATCACCTATCAACACAGGGGAAAAGCTAGCCAGTGAAAAGCGTAAATATATATATATTTACGCTTTATATATATATATATATATATATATGTCTTGTTATCAATCAACCTTTCGATATAAATTTTGCAGCTTTTTTTAAAATTCTTCTATATTGTGTACAGGATATCGGTAATTTCTGATATATATTCTGATATATATTGAATTTAATATATTCTTCTTTTAGTTCAGAATTCTAAAAGTTCTTTAGAAATAGAATTATATAAATATGTACAGGCTGCCAAAACCATAAGAAAACTTTTTTCTTATATCACGTCTACTTTTTTTAGTCCAAATTCACAAATCTCGATAAATTATTTTTTTTTTAAAAAGTTTAAAACATAGATACCAAATTGGGGTAAAAATATTTTTCCAATTTATTCCCCACAAAAACTTTTTTTTTTATATGTAACGCATTTACATTTTGGTTCATTGTGTAAATAGAATGTAAGCAAACATTTATTAGAATATTTCATACTTTCCTTTTTTATCTTTATTTTATCTCCCTTATATTGCTATAGCTGATATATTTTAGTATCCCAAAATTGAAAACAAAATATCATCTTTAATGAAAAATAAACATGCATGCAAACTGATAACCAAAGGTTCAATGCTATGCGGATAAAATTTACTCTATCATTTCTCATTACTGATTAGCACATATTTGTTTAGTGCAATGCATTGAAAGATAGAAGCGAGCTTTTTTAATTTTAAATATTGACATATTTTAATAGAAAATTTCCTGGTTCCAGTAATATTGGGTTGAATAAAGGTTGTAATAAGTGATTGAATAGTGTTATTGTTAAAATCAGTTTTAATTAGCGTCACATTTCCAATGCTACAACGATGGAAGTTAATGGCAGCATAGCTTAAAAATTAGCAATTAGTGGCCGAGAAATTTCAAGGAATAGATATGAAAATAAGTTTTACGGAATTTATAAGACAAAAAAAGAAGACTGAATTATTTTCTTAATGAATTTAATTTAAAAAATTACCCATAAATCCTGACCAAAAAATTAGGACAGCTTAATCGCAATATATGCATATTTATTATTTTCAAGAAACTTTTAAACGAGTGCATGAACGAGTTATTATATACACACAGTGAAATTTCGTTAGCCATCTACCCCTCTAAACTTTCAAATTTTGTTCAGAACCGATAAAAACATCCGTAGAGCAATATTATGGAAAAAGAAAACTCTTTTCCACGGCCACCCATGAAAACGGTCACTTTTTTTCGAACCATTCCTGGCTGCCACAGAGAAGTTTTACAATATATATATATATATATATATATGTGTGTGTGTATGTATTATATATATATATATATATATATATATTCGTTTTTATTATTTCGTCCGTCGTAGAAAACATTCCTTTTACTAAGGAATAGTTATTACAGTAGGATCTTAAGAGGAGCCCTATAGAGACAACTCTATTCCCTTTAAAATATAATACCGTACAGCCTGACATAAATGCGCTGTCTCATCATCTGCTAGTAAATAATCTGTGATCGAAGCCAGATGAAGCACAACTTGCGCGCCATCTGTCTGTCAGCATATTGGAAATTCGGAGGAAGGCAGATGATTGGTTTTGCGATTTATATAATACACGAAGGATAATAGAAATGTTCCTCAAAGATGCATTTAAACGTGGTTTCGAAATAAACTATAAATAGCCAGATGCAATACATTGGAAGAAGAATCTTTTAACTCTCAACAAAGTTCTTGTATGGAATTTTATTTGTGATTTTTTAATCTTCCGACTCTCGCCCAGGCTTTGGAGAATGAAGTATATTTTACTTTATTATTGATTAATAATATTTGAGAAAATTTCAAAAATTAAACATGTAAACTTTTTAAATGGTAAAGATATGAAAAACATATAAAATCTACTTGGCTGAAGAAGCATTACGTTTCCTCTACTCGTATAAAATCATACGCTTGAAGAAGGTTACACAACATAATTCACAAAACGTATATATATATATATATATATATATATATATATATATATATATATATATATATGGGTTCAAGCCACCAGGCCAGTGTTTTTCAATATTTTCTATCTCGGCACAGTAGTGCCTATACTTATGTTATGATGATCATTTATCTATTTACTATATTAAGTATGCATTGATTCTAACAATGATATATTTGTACAATCAATAAAGAGGATTTAATTTTTATCTGTAAATTTACTGTGCTTTAGACTTCTTGCGAAAATATGCTGGTGAAATTTAATTATTGATCTATAAAATGTATCGCGTCACACCTACGATTCTCTGATAGCACACCAGTGTGCCGTGTTGCCACACCGAGGAAGAATCATTGTTTATCCTCTAGATATACAAGTTACATGTCTGACTACATGGCCATGAAGTGTAGTTGTCCCTTTTGTGTATTCCATTCCTCAGAGAGGAGAGGTCTATTCGTTAGTCATCTTCTGTATTGCTCAACGTTACAGAATTTTAAATAATATTGTTAAACAATCTTACTGGTATTTCATGATTAAATACAGAAACGTTCCTTATGATTACAGACGATAAACATAAGTTAATGTGAGATTTTTTTTTCAACATTAAAGCTCTGTGAAAAATAACTAAATATTTCCATCAGATTTAACATGAAAATCAAACATAAACATACATTATCATGTAAGGCATAATTAGGTGCAAGGAATAATAATGTTGCGTATTTTAACATGAACATTGTACTTCAATTGTTATAAATAGTATTATAAGTCAGTATCTTAACCAGATTTGAAAAATAACGCTTTCAGGCCAAAAATCCTTCTGGCATTTCCCAGTTTTTAACATAAACATTCATTTTCTTATGATACGTGTAAGGTATTTGCTGAAGTTAGAGATCTAAAAAATTCTGGCCCGTTTGAACAAGAAAACGAGACATAAAAATTCATATAGATACTTGTAAGCTGTTTGTGTATTTATGTGTGTGTTTATGTTTATATGTTTATATATATATATATATATATATATATATATATATATATATATAAACTTAATAATTAAATGTGCTTCATTAATAAGTAACCTTGAGTCAATGCATGGTTAACACCGCACTTGTTTTAATACCGTACTGAAAAAAATCCATTCTGTCTCAATTTTTCTATTCCATTCATTACCAATACTCCGCATTAAATAGCTTTCCATCTCATTCTGTCATATAAGCCTTTTTTAATGATATAAATAAAAAATTATGTCAGAAGCTGGCGTCTAACCTGTTGCGTGTAAATTCTTGTTCGCAGAAAATCAGTCTCGAAGAAAAAAAAAAGAAACACTCAAATCTAATCACTTCTTATTTCAACTTCTTTTAATAAATCTTTTTTAATATTTTTATTTTATCAAAAATCTGCTCCATTGCATATTTCTTTTTTTTTATTCTTGTTTCTAAAATCTTTGTAGTCGTTTTCATCCATTATCATCAAAGGGACGAGATTCTTTTGATCATCCGATCTTTAAGTAATAAGATTTTTAGGCTATCCTTTATTGCTTTTATATGAACATATCGCAATGCAGAGATATAAGTATTCATATCATTCTTTAGTGATACGCAGAGGGTTCAAAATTAAAAAAAAATACGTATATCATATTTCGCTTTAAATTGCTTTCCATTGTGTTCTGTTTCAACGTAAATAATGTGATCTTGTCTGGATTTGAAAGAAAGTACAGGCAACATGTATTTTTTTCCTCACATTGTTCCTTTATAAAACAGGAGACATAAAATAATGTTCTCAGATCAAAACGTAAGCATGAAAGAAGGTAAATGTAAGGAAGGGGTCTCTTGAAAAATAGGTTTTTGAAAGACGATCACATAAATAACATTTTATATAATGCCTTAAAAGTTCAATACATTTTACTCATTTTATATGAATGGTCTCCAGTAAAACTGTTATTAAAGACTTCGAATATCAACGTTGAGGGTGTAATCAATTTCATTTTTTCTGCTTTAGGATAGGAAATACATTTTCAGCGTGGGAGAAGAACAAAATAACGGGTGCTGGAAAATATTGAATGTATCATATTAAATTAAGATGCACTTAATATTTTCTGGTGGATATTCATTTTTTACGCAAACCTTTTTTCAAATTACACCCATTTTGTACTATACCATTATCCATTAGCATACACTTTTAATACTGTATTGAAAAGAGCTTTACGAAATTTTTGCAGCGTAATATGCTTTAGGATGAATGCACTTGCGATAGCAAAGTATTATCTGCAATCACGAATCAAACAAAATTTTACTATGTCTTCCATACGATGTACATTGATAGAATAACACGTATAAATAAACATAAAATGAATGATACCCTCTAACATGCTATGGAATACGGGGAAATAAATAACTTGAAGAGAATATATATTATCTTATGCTGAAATTTTATACTGAATTTTAAACCACAGATAATGCATCTACAAATTACGTCTTTAAACATCACATATTTAAAAAAATTTAAAACTTCTTAAGTATGGGAAAAATTTATTCTTTCATTCTAGATAGAGGTTCTATCTGATAATATAGATACCTTCTATTGTATTTGTTGGGTGAAAACTTTAAAATCCTTTATGTTGACGTCATATATTACGCAGAAATGTTATTCATGTACACAAGTATTCATTAAAGGTAATATTTTAAGTCTTGTACTGTTTACTGCATCAAATATTAGATCAATGATCTTTTTTTTCCATTTGCGTACATGACTCTCTAGTTGTAGGAAAAATTATACTTAATTTTTTGCCGCGATAGCACCGATGTTTCCTTATTTAATCATAAGCATACTTCTCAAGTCCTAATCGTATTCGAGAAATCGTATGTTTATTTTTAAGACAAAAAGAGAAACTAGATGAAATTACGCAATTTGTGTTATAATAAATGTTAAGGCTTAATTCTCAGGAAACATACGTCCCTTAAAATAAAAGAGGTCATAACAACACAAATTATAAAAATTAATTTTTGGTTGTAGTATGTAAATAAATGGGTGAATCATAAATGACGAATATAACTTTTCCCAGCTTAAGTAAAAGAATATATAAAAACTGTGAAGGAAATATAACTGCTTTAAATTTTATGAGATTTACACACATATATATATACAAAGACATAGAGAGCTGCTGAATAGAAATGTCATGAGGTCCAGAATCCAAAAATGAATTTATTTGCAATCCGTTTTAATTAAAGCATTTCTAATGGAAAAAGAAATAAATATATACCCCATAATTTCGTGTGTATAACACTTAGATTATACGTTATAAGAAATTTGAAATTTGTAATGCCATTCATAAGCCACTGAGTATTAAATTTCTTCCAAAACTGTAAAAAAAAAGAAAATTCAGAAGTTGAGCTTCTGAAACAAGTTTTCAAGAGATATACTCTAGTCTTGACTGCCTATTTTGTTGGCTATGATCCAAATAGGATCTAATATTTTCATTCATATATATATATATATATATATATATATATATATATATATATATATATATATATATATATATATATATATATATATATATATATATATATATATATATATATATATATATATATATATATATATATATTTGTGTGTGTGTGTGTGTAGCGTGCTGGCTTTCGGTGCTGAGGGTGCTCGGATCGAACCCCGGCGTGAGTCTCTAAAAGACCTCCGTTTTTGTCGTCTCTTCATAGGGAGCAATGCTGGTACGACTGTATGGTGCTCCCATAATAAACTGTCAGCTAAAACTTCAGTTTATTCACCACAGGCAAATGTCTATCGGACAAAGGGCCTCCGCATTAGGGAAAAAAATATAAATATATATATATATATATATATATATACATGTACATACATATATATATATATATATATATATATATATATATATATATATTTATTTATTTATTTATTTATTTATTTATTATATATAGCCGTTGGTGATATATTGAGATTATACACTATCCAATATATAATGATCATACAAGATAAAACTGATATTAATAAAAACATATAAAAATTAAAACATAATTACATACATGTGTGTGTGTTAGTTAGCTGATGAGTGCGTACCACATAACTTCATCAAACCACCAAAAATATTCCTGTTTATCTGATGCATTGGACAACAAAATTTCTTTTTCCTTCACGAAGAAATTCCTCCCAACTGGCATCTGAAGCGACGACAGTATCGAATAACTCCCTTTATCCATTAATAACGAAATTCCTCCCGTAGAAATTAATATATGATACATTTTAAACATAGTAGAAATATCTGCTCAAAAAATATAAACTGCAAAATACCGTCAGTAACATAATAATGACGGAAAGAAGAAACAACACCCGAGGAAAAAAAGAGGAGGAGTGAATGATATATTGTTCGAAAAGAAGGGGGACGAGACAAAGATAAATCGAAAAATTCATGGGCAAAGGAGAAAAGTAGTTCATCGTAAAAATAAGAGAGCTATCAAAATGTCATCTAATATTACGTAAATATTTTTAGATGCTGTTTAAGTCTAAATCTAAGTACACGAGTTCCTGACGGCTTAGAAAAATGTTCACAAATGGGATTTAAATAACTAATGCACAGCAAAATTCGACGCAAAGTTGTAGAGAAAATTGATGCTTAGCAAAAAATAACACTCTGATTTTATTTATTTGGAACAAACAACATGAAAAAATATAAGATTAATAGAAGACATATAAAATTTGATTTTTCTAAACTTATGACTCTTAAAATATTTTTCTTCAATACGATCTAAACCCTGAATTATATATATATATATATATATATTGTCGTATTTGTATATAAATTACGATTAATATTTTATAACTATCACTATTTTATTGCTTTCAGTATAGTAACATACATCTGACATTAATTATAAGACACGACAACTGTTTTTTGCAATTTAATAACCACATTTTCTTTAAACATTTCATTAAATGTTGAGGTTTTCATCAAAAGAATTTCTCTCATAAATTGAAGTTTGTCTGAGTGCATTTTCAAGTCCCACAAAGGTCTTTGTCATTCCGTTCACATTCTACTTAATTACAGTGATGTAAATATGGGTCTAATTAGACTGATATAAACGCATGTCAGTTTGATTGAAAAATTTACTTATAGCGACGATTTTGTTTTTTAAGCTGTTATAAACGACACAGAATTTTATCCATCTATAACCTTTCATAGAATCTAGTTTTCTCACTTCCGATTTGAAAGATTACAAGTTTATTTTTTATCGCAACATTTTCTCCCGAATTTTTCGTTTGTTTTACCCTCAGAATTTACAAACAAATAAAAACAACGATTTTTAAAATCAGTGTTTTTACTTGTGTATAAAATTGCGCATAAAAATGACATCATGATTTAACTAGCAACGTCTGACAAACTAAACAATGATAACTAAACTTGATAACTAAACAATGGCTTCAACGTGAACAGTTGAAGAAATTGTTTAGTTAGTCACAGTAACCACGTTTTCTTTTAGGACGAATTTGTGCCATGCTATGATGTTACGGACTCATAACAAGGTGTTCATTAGTTCAACAGTATAGGGAACTAAGAAGTTAGGTCTATACTTTCGACCTTGAAGGGGGGTGGGAGCGGTCAAAACTGAGGTGGCACCAGGGCAAATACCTCAGTTTCACCTACACGTAGTCCCATTAATTCAATCAACAATTCTCGTTCAAGTTTTCGTAAAAATTGGTATGACAGTGTCACACCAATATATGTCTAAACTAGCTGAAAACCCGCGCTTCGCTACGGAGTACATTGAAATTAAATACAACGGTCAATGTATGCAATTAATTCCCCCAAAAAAATAAATATATATATATTTATAATAAATACGACAATCAATGTATACAATGATTTAAAAAAAACATATTTATAAAAAAATCGTAAGGGATATTTTTATAGACAAAATAAAGTCCAATCGGCTGCCGCATTAGCAAGAAAAAAATATTTTTTTGTCTATTTTTTTTTTGCACGTGACGATAAATTTATTTAAAGTACCAGAAAAAGAAATCACGTGATCAGCATTTAATAAATTAAATTCTAAAAATTAATCTTTAAAAATTCACCAAAAATCAGGAAATGGAGGTAAAAATTCGAAAAAAATTTCATTTTGAAGGAATTTTTATGATCTTTCTCGTGATATAAATTTTAGAACCCTCAATGTATTATTTTAAGTGCAAACGTAAAAAAAGTTTAAAAAAAGCTTAAAAATTTAATTTAAAAAAATCTAAGAAGAATTTTTGAAAAATCTTTCTTAGTGCACCCCTACACCATTAGAAGAATCACCATGCAAAATTTCAGCCCTTTAGGTCCAGCGGTTTGGTCTGTGCGTTGTATGTCAGTCAGTCAGTGAATGAATGAATGAGTCAGTTACGGAACTGTTATATATATACAGATTAAGCATGCCAAATTACCGAGAATACGTTGTGAGAATTCCGTTTTTAGTATGATCAAAAATAAAAACCGAATTTTTTAGATCATATAAAACTGTACAAACCAATATTCTAGGTTGTTTCTTGCTATATTTTCTCATTCTGATAGGCTATAGAGGTTGTAAATCTCATATATTTCACACTGAATTAGGAAATAAAAATGAGGACATATTCTATTTGCGATGCATCCGTAAATTGCCATGGGATAAGTAAATTGAATAAAGCATCATGAACTAATGCATAACTATATAAATTTAGAAACTGAGAATTACAACTAATTCTTAAAATCAACAATCAAATATATTTAAAAAAATATGTTCAGATCAAACAGATGGTAATGAAACATACTTTCAGTAATAAAGGTGCCCCTCCTACACCACGGCATCTTACAACACGGTTTCGCTCTAACACGATAGGATAAATTGCGGGAACCTTCGTATAACACTGTAACCTGTAACACGGTTTCGCTCTAACACGATAAATTGCGAAAACGTTTGTACAACACTGTACTTCTATAGTACTAGATAATATGGTTTTTGTTTAACAAATTTAAAAACCAAATAACCTTAAAATAATGACAGGAAGGAGTAATGAACTATAGTGGCGTTACATGAAAATGTATAAACAAATTATAATTTATTCATTTATAACTCTATAAAACTACAAGAAGGCCAAAGCTTAGCTGAAAATCTTGAATCATTTTTCCTGAATGTAGACCCTTTCGCTGAAAGAAGCCGAAAATTCAAAAGGGAGATGCAAAATTGTCTATCTCCATACCGTGAGAACCTTTTATGAACCAGCAAATAAACTGAAATTACAGATTTTTTTAAAGAGGCTAGAGGGTGCAAAAAATCTAAATGAAGAAAAAGGTTCTGGAAGTTAAGACGATACCGTTCAATCGAAAAAACATTCTTGTTTGATTTTACTGAGCACTGATGAGGAAGAAATTTATTAAATTAAGGTCGCATAAAATGAAAATGATATTTTTGTTTCTTATCGTTTTAAATTATACATACATTTATATTTTTAATAAAAATTAAGTTGCTTAAATAGAATTTTTTTTTAAAAATGTTTGTTTTTAATAAGTTTTCGGAACGTAACCCCCTTTTTTAAACTGTCTCTGGGTCTCATATAACACGGTTTCACACAACACGGCATTTTCTAGGAACCTATCTACCGTGTTATAGGAGGGTTACCTGTACAATATATCTATGACGACTGGTGTTAATTCTTTTCTTGAAAAGATATAATGACATTAATCTTCAATTAATCCCATAAAGGCCATTTTCAGATGACATAAATTTGTTTTAATATGTTTCAGAGGTGAAAAAACTCTATCTAACATGCTAATGAAGTCAACTAGACACTACATATTGATAGCGGCAGAGAAATTCAGAACAATGAGAAATTGCAGTACATTGAGACATTTTTGCAAAGATTTTACGGAAAAAGTTAGGAACGTTAAGCTAAGTTTAATTTTCCGAGCACTTCCAGGTTCAGATAGTAATGTTTGTTGAAAATAGTAACTAAGAAAGTTATAAAATAGTTTACATCAAGAACCTAAAATTAGGTTGATATTTAACGAATTCAAAATTATAAAAAGTTATGGGTATAAAATGCGTTTATTTTTTATTTTTGGGGGCACAAAAAAAGTAAACACTCCGAATTCAAATTAATTCTGCCTTATCTATCTCGCACTGTCTGATTTGTTCAGGCATATAAAATTTTTACTATAAATAATAATTAATTTATTTACAAAATGATCACTTTTATGATATTTATTAGCATAGGCTTCAAATATATACAATATCCAATTAAAATTCAACGGTAAAACGCGCATTAAAGCTTTAACTGATGAAATAAATGCATAGATGCATTTCTATATGCGTTGAAAAACTGTAAAGTTTTCCATTTCTAAGCATTACACATCAATATCTATTATTTATAGCTTTCTGAAGCAGAAAATAGAGTGAAAAAAATACCAAGAACACCCAGTTATCAAAATTCATTATAAATTTACAATATCTTAACGATATATTCAACAAGCTGTTAGCTATAAAAATCTTCCAAACGATGGTTCAGATCCATAAAATGTACTTTTCATGTTTAGTTTAAATGGAATTATGTAAGTAAATAGAAAAAATATCCATTTGATGAATTTTTCAGTAACCACTCAACCTGTGCAAGAAGGAGCCGTACGTGATACGAAATGTTTATACAAATAGCAACATAAATTCCTACTCGACGCATCTAATTTTTAAAAAAAACACGCAAGTCAATGCCATTACGTAAGAGAACGAAATATTTGCTTTCATCTTACCAATTACCAAGCCGATATATATATATATATATATATATATATATATATTGATTGCATTTTTCTAAAAAAAAATTGGTGGCTATATTGTGTTTTCTCAAATAAAGGTACGAAATTTTAGTACCGTATTTTCACACGTCACGTCACAGGGGAACAAAAAATATGGCAATTTATAAAAGTACTTTTTTTACAATTGATGCGTAATGATTAACAATTGATGCGTAAGTTTCTTAAAATTTCGGTTAAGTGAAGCTAAAATAATACTTAAAAAAATGTGAGGAAACGCCGTATATATATATATATATATATATATATATATATATATATATATATATATATATATATATATATATATATATATAATAATGCTTTTGTTTTGCTTTTGTTTTGTTAAATAATGCTTTTGTTTTGCAGCAGACGGCTGCCGACAGAGACAGAAACAAATACGGTATTTCATCCCCCCCCATCTAAATTCTGATGTCAAACAATGCGATTAAAACGTCGCAGTTTGCGCTTTTTTTTCTGAATTTAAGCAACGAGTTACAGAGATTGAATGTACGATATTCATGATCTACGATAGTCAGGATATTCCAGATATCTACGATATTGTACGATATATCTACGATATCTACGGATATCTACGATCTAACCAACAGGTTTAATCTACGATAAAAATAAATAATAAATACAAGAATTTTTTTTCCATTTTTCTATCCGGTAGCACCTTACCTAGAGTTATTCTCTTAGATTTATTCTTAAAATTTGAGTTTAAGAAACTGATAAGCATTTTATATTCACTAATACTAATTTGCCACGCTTAGAGTAGCACTAATGCAATAGTGAGCTTATCAAACCTTCATTCTTTTATTATAAACTTCCCAGCACATTACCGCATTGTCATGCACTTGGCGAGAAACAAAATTATAAATATGGAATTTCTCTATCTTTTATTTATTTTTTATTGGGGACTGACAAATTGCTGTGCATCCAGCCTAAACGTATAAAAACTTAGCATATTCTACGGTTTCCGAAAACAAATTAAATTTTCCGAAAAATAAAAATTAAATGTCATCTTTGGAAAGGTTGATAGATTAAATTAAGATAACGGCCAGTATCGTAAAGTAATTAACTTGAAAATTTCGTTTAAGACTGAAAAGGAAATGTTGGAAACAAAATATAATTAAGAGAAATATACAAACACAAACGACTCTCAGACCATTAAAGAGAAAAAACTAAATATTCTGAAACAATTGCGAAAGAAGTCATTTTAAAACACTTTTCACTAACTTTATGAGAAAAAAAAAATTTTATAATTTTAATTACTTTTTGCTTTTCACTCCTCACTTTTTCCGAAATAAGTACAGCTATTCAAAAAAGATAAACAGTTAAATCGAATATGTTATTTATGTTGCGGATATGGAAATTTTAGAAGTCGACGTCCAGTTCATTAAAAATAAAAGAGATAAATTCGTCGCTATTGGCTTTAATAGTTTGAAAAAATATATTATAGAAAATTTTAGAATTTGAAAAATTATTTAGAAACATTTTTCTTTTATTGGAATAAAAAATAAATGACTAATGTATATCTGGACATGAAAAAAGAAATTTATTTCAATATTTTCTCTGAAATTCCGAAAGAATAATATAAACTGTTTATGCTACTCATTCTACGCACTAGACAAAAAAGCGTGTATGAATAATTCATCCACTGTAAACATAGTACATAAATTCGAAAACATTGAGTAGTTAATGCTAGTTATATATATATATATATATATATATATATATATATATATATTATTATGTATAGGAATAAAGGAAAGACTTTTTAAATATACTGCGGATATTACTAGTTTGTAAGTTTCTATTACCACCTTTCCCGATTAGAAAAAGTTCTACAATCGTATCTTTGAAATACCTCAGCAACTGAAGTACAATATAGAAGTTTTGATCATCCTACGTGATGAGCTAAACATCAATACAAATTGTGAATTTGCGTAAAAATACTCTATAATACCTACGTATTTTATTTTTTTCGACTAAAAATTGGTTGAGTCTTATTTTGCAAGTGTTTATGGGATTTTAAATTTACACTTTCCATCGTTTTCTTATTTTTGTTTAATTTAGAAAATAATTTAATAAAATTTATAACTTAATTTTTCCCCGGGTCTAATAATTTTATTTTTGTACAAATATTTGACATTTTTACTGCTATGCATTATAGCATTCAATACTTACGTTGTTGTTCAAAATAACTACCCCAAATATTTAAAAGAAAACATATATAATGAAAAAATCTAGTGGTCATTGAAGTGGTAGCGTACCGGTCGTTTACTCCGCTTTTAAAGCAGGTACAGTTGACCTGTTTCTTATGCGACAGGTTTAAGGTCTATTATCATCGGAGACAGAAAAGAAGTGTCGCTAGTGACCAACTATGTGGTTGGATTAGTAAATAATGCCAAGAAAGGCACTCTGAGAAAGGAAAGAAAAGGATATAGATCCTCAAAATGTCATGGCTGGAAGCGAGAGACATTCGTCTACGCTAAACCATACCTTCCGCGAGGACTTTCAGATCTACAGTGAAAATATTCTCTTAAGAATGCATAGAGATGAACAGTGGACAGACGGAGAGAATTACAGTACTGAACTGAAAGATTTTGCTCAAGATATATTTGAACCAAATTTACAAAATTATATATATATATATATATATATATATATATATATATATATATATATATATATATATATATATATATATATATATATATATTCAGTTTCTTTATCAATCATGGAAAACTCTTAATTTTATTTCATTATTACGGACTCGGATAAAAGTTTAAAAGTTCCTTTTCTAATAAATAATTACAAATTTATTTTATTTCCCGTCGTAAACAATAGTTTTTGTTTAATGTATATCAACTATCCATTATGTTTCATAATCATATAACTCATTTACATCGATCGCAGTACTAATCAGAGGCTTTTAAAGCATTACTATAATCCTCTTATGCAACTGCAGAAAATTAAGACTACCAACGATATAATTCCAACATTTAAAAAACTACCTACAATGCAATTACTTCATCATTATTGCTACTCAGTTGCCATTTCGGTTTATTGTAGCCATGATATTTCATGATATACTTAAATAAAAATGTTTAATATCAAAATTCCTCTACCATAAACGAAAGAACTTTTTAAAGTAGATAATTTTCTAATCGTAATTTACAGCGAGAGGCGTATATATTATTAATTTCTGCACCCAAATGCCAAACGCGAAATCCATGGTGAAAATGCATCCAAGAAAAAAATAAAAGAAATTATATCTACAACCATTTTTTGTCTGTATATAAAACAATCTGGAGGTTATAAAAATTTAATTCAGAATATCAAGAAAATAATTAATTAAATGATTCCGTGTGGCATTTTAAACCGCTATCGAAAAGATACAACACTTAAAAAAAGGAACTCATTGTATAATTTAATCTTTCTGTGGCGTGTAACTGTGTAATGCATTTGATGATCTATGTTATACATATGTTTTATATCATTTCATCAGTAAAATTCATAGTGCTTTTAAATTTTCACTTGCAATCAAAGAAAATTGAACTCGGGAATCTGTTTTTAAATTCTTGCACTTATGAGTGACTTACCTGATGTTTATTAATGAATTAATCGTTTTAAGAGGCAAAATCTCTCTCCAACTAATGGAACCAAATGCGTGGGAAGAACTGTAAACTTCACTGTATTAAAGTTTTCCACAAGTTAGTTTATAAAACATACCGATCACTGAAATACTAAAAATCCAGTATTAGATTTTCAGAGTTTGGAGTCAGCTTTCGAAGCTCTATCCACCAAAAAATTGGATCGCACACGTGCGGTTTCTGCCTACCATACGAGCAAAAGTGCCAAGAACCTGCGCGCTCGGCGCCGGAGACACTTATGAATCCGGGAGTCCGGACTGGAAGCGGAGAACTGAAGCTGGAAAAATTTCCTCGCCAATAATGTCGCCAACTCGAGCGAGGAACTGAAGTACGAGGCTGGTGTTTTCATGAAAGACTATCTCCAATTTCAGTAGTGAGTTTGTCAGATCCGATGTAAACGAAATATAGGAATTTTATACAGTTGGATTTTACTTTGTATATATTGCGCTCGTTTTGATTTGGGATTGGGCAGAGGAAGTCCCATGAATTTTATTTCTTTATTTATTTTTTTTAAGTCTCTAATATATTAATGGGGGAAAGGAAATTTATGTCTCGCTAATATACCGTTTTCGAATTAAACACTGGGAATTTTTTATT
>OU015498.1:169182181-169199681 GCA_907164885.2 Dolomedes plantarius | reverse complement strand
TAAAAATCTAAAATTTAAGATATAGACTTGAAATGAGTTTTATATGAATAAGAAAGCTTTCAGCTTCCGGATGAAGTAAATATTTTCTTTGTAAGATAAAAGCTCGAGGAGCATCGATATTACATCCACATAGGGGACGATATTTCTTGAAAAACTGTGTATCATTTTTTGATGAAAATATTAGTCTGCTTAAAATTATTTTTAAACAAATGAGGTCTAGTTTAAAATAGAAATGTCTGTAGTCTTAGATTGTAAAAAGATCAAAATTATACGATCATTTTTTGGCAATTTATCGTAATCTGAAGATGAAAAAAACCACAAAACATAAAATTTAAATAAACTTAAAGTCCGACGAAGATGAGACATGTCTTACTTTGGTCCCCCCCCCCTTTTTCTGCATCCATTGGTATCGCTCTCGACTCCATACCCCCAGCGGTTTCGGAGGAGATAGCGTGACAAGTTTTTGACAGCTGCAGCGGGAGTTCCTTTTTTTAGAATAGAGAGATATAATATACATGTGATGACCCGAATGGTCATCTCTTGAAGAAACACAATCGATGCTGAGATTAAATGCAATTCCAAATCATATGAACAACTGAAGTTTATTCCATGAATACAGCAACATGTTACTCGCATCGAAGTCAACCCGCATCTATCGTAAAAGCGCCAACGTACAATTATCTCAGAGAGGCTGCCAGAATTGACGGAGGAAGTTAGTGTGTGGAAAGGCGAGGCGTTTTCACCAAAGAGTAAAAAATGGGGTTACCAGAACAGAGATAAAGTTCAGAATGGACGATTATAGGTTGTTAGTAATGTTATCATATATATATATATATATATATATATATATATATATATATATATATATATATATATATATATATATATATATGTATGTATGTATGTATGCAAGTAAGAATGTATGTATAACGTACATCAATGCTCTTGATATGAAAAAGACGAAAGAAATATAATTGATAAACTTAACAAGCAAAGAATTCGGAAACGAAAGCCTCTGGGAGTAGCAATTTTATCACAAGAATGGATAATACTTTACAGACAAAGAGGTGTATTTCTGTCTAGATATAATCAGACGACATTCATAAACGCAAATGACAAGTTTCTTTAAGAAAGGGACACCATTTTTCATGTACTTATAGTGTTAGTGCCCTGGGTATTCATTGTAGTAAACAGACCAAAAGGCTTAAGAGGCACACAGATTTTGCATGCTTGTTATACGCATATTCTACTTTGTTACTTTATTTATTTTTACCTTTTTTGTTCTACCTAATTTTACATTCATGTTGGTTACATTTTTCTTTAAATTTACATTCTCATGTGGTTAAGTTTCAATATCTAAAATTTATATTTTTATTATGTCGGACTCCTTCTTGTATGAAACTTTAGTTGTACGTTCAATGTTTATGCTAACTCCTTACTGTTTAATAATTTTTGAAATGTATTAATATTTCATTTTCTTAAAATATCCCCACACATATAGAAGGACCAGTCTAAATGTTAGTTGCACTCCTTGGAAAAAACAAAACCATGTTGAAATTATAGAACAAAGTTTTACTAGCATAAAAGTATAATACATAATATATTTCTCGATGTAATCACCTCCTTTATTTTAACATTTGTTGATTTGTGGCACCAGTTTTTCTATGTCATCTGCGAAGAATTACCGTCTAAAGTGAGATAACCATTATTGGGTTGCAACTTTTACCTCCTTATCCGAGTGATAACGTCACGTTGTAAGTTTTTGTTTCATAGGACCGAAGATGTGAAAGTCACATGGCCCAAGATTCCACACTTCCCATTTAAATTTTTCCAAAAGATCCCTCGTTAGGGTCGCCGCTTGCGGCCTTGCATTGTCATGCAAGAGCACAATGCCTTTTGAAAGTTTAGCTGGTAGTCAATATTTAATCAACTTTCGCAACTACTTCAGGGTTTCACAATAAGACGCTGCATTTTTTGTGGCACCCTTCGGCAGAAATTCGATACGTACGACACTTTCTCCATCCAAAAACAGCGCCATCATCACCTTCCAGCGGTTGGAACTGTCCGGCATTTCTTTCGAGATAAATACGTTTCCTTTTAGGGGCGAAATGATGAACACAAGTCTCGTCACAGGTTTCGATTTAGTCCCAAAAAGGATTTCCTTCATGTTGATATCGTTCCAAAAATGCTAGAGAACTTTCAAATCGTTGTACTTTGTGTTGGTCAGTCCATAGACTAGACGATCTCGTCTACTGTGGCACGTCTATTTTGAAGAATGAGTTCATTCACGCCTGCAACTTTCTCATCTGTTGTTGACGTTGAAGAAACTTCAATATATGTATGGCCATTCTCAAATGAGAGATACCACTTGGCGATAGCTTGGCACGATTTTGTGTTATCACCTTACATTTCGTGCAACTGCCGATAAATGTCAGTGTAGTCACAAACCTTTGCTAACAGGAAGCGGAATAAGGCACGCACTTCAAATTTGGACGACAGTGGCAGCTGCCGAAACATTTTCACGACTGATTAGCAAGTGAACTAGACCTGCCACGTCGAAGCCACTACTGTCCGTGCCGCAGCACCTGATGTTCTGTGTTGCCACAAAGTTTCAACGAAATATCTCTTTCACCGAGATTTTGACGGAGGATTACAACTAACTTATTGACTGACCCTCGTATATGTGATAATTCATGCATAAAAGGATTGTAGAATCAAGGAAGAGCACAGTCGTGGAGCCAGAAGTAGCATGGAGAGCACAGACATTATCAAATTACCTGTACTTATCCATGCATTGTGAAGACATTAGCAGCATTGCCCACATTGTAGACATCAAAAAAAAACATTGCCGGACTTAGCCACGGGAGCGAAACGGGAAGATGCGAGTTGTATTTTGATGAATAAGCTTAAAAGTGGACAACTTCTAAGCTTATTCCAAAATATACGTGGCCTTTCTATCTCAACCACGACTTCCAAAAAGCGAGAGAGTGCTCCCTACAGGCGTATATAAAAAGGACCATTTCCTTATTTCACCAATAGGGTTGGAATTATTTAATAGGTTAGAATCAATCACATGATCTATACCCATGTATTTCTCATATTTTGTACGATGAAATAGTCACATGCGATACTGCGTTCTGTTAGTAAGTAGAAATTTTAAAACAGACCATATTTATTAGGTACAAACTAAACTGAGGCCTACGGGTCGTTCCATATATGGTAGTATTATTAAAATTATAATAATCGATTGCAGGGTTGGAAAATTTCTAGTACCTGGGAAAGACTTAGCGACAAGTTCATTAAGGGATAATATATAATATCAATTCATTCATTCCTAGGTCCCCTTTTGAAAGATGGGCTGTGCTTTATTAAAAAAGAGAATTTGGGATACGCGTTAAATGTTATTTGGGAGGACGTATTATTTCGTTATATATATATATATGTGTGTATGTGTGTATGTGTGTGTGTGTGTGTGTAAGTAAGTAAGTAAGTAAGTAACTGGAATAGTAAGCATGGATGTTGGGTATTCTATTACTTGAGATTAATAGACTGGAGTCTTGATTAAAATTACAACTGGTAAATATGGTAATATAATCCATGCACAATTGAACGCCAGAATCTGTACATAGAATATCGGCCAGAAATGATAAATATTAAATGCCTGCGACGGTCGTGTACTTTCTTAATGGAAAGAAAACGTATGAATGGCTGAATGGCCAGGGTCATGGCTCCGGTCCCTGAGTCTGTCGGTTAGAGTCCCGCTGCTGGCATGGATGTGGGTGGCCGTTCAGAATCGGCTTTAAACTGTAGCTCTAGGTCTAATGAACCACTGGCAACAAGAGTGGATCGTCGAGTCTTCAACCATCTGAACTCCAAAAAATACGAATAAATGTGGTTTCAAATTAGAGGCTTTTACACTGTTTGATATACCGGGTGATCCAAAAGTCAGGACGAACTATAAAAATGAATAATTCGAAAACGAATAAAGATAAAAAGATGCGGTTTGCACAAAACGGATGGAAAAGAAGCCGGGTTTTGTGTGGCAACGAAAAAAAATAGTTCTGTTGGCGACCAACAGATGGAGCTATAGTTTTTTATTTCACCAAAAGATGATTTACAAATGAAAAAATGTTTACAAGTTGCAAGTCAGCTTAATTACAGTTAATTACAGTAAGTGTTCAATGTGTTGTCCATCATTCAGAAGTACCGCTGTGAGACGAGTCATCACACCGTTCACAGCATTGAGTAGCATTTCTTGCGTTATGGCAGACACACTTTGGCGGATGGCATCTTTCAGTGCTGTTAGAGATGCCGGTTGGTTGCGGTACACTTTTGACTTCAAGAATCCCCACAGACAAAAGTAACAGGGTGTCTGATCGGGAGATCTTGCAGGCCATGCGTGATTAAAGCATCGACTGATAATGCGATCCTACCCAAATGTTGAGCGTAACAGGCATTGCACAGGCAGAGCAATATGAGGTGGTGCTCCATCTTGCATAAAGGTGACTGTTTGGAGTGCCTGTCACGCTTGCAGTTCAGGATTAATGTTGTTCTGTAACAATGCTGTATATCGCTGACCAGTGACAGAAACTGTTTTGAAACCCATCTTTGTGACTTCCTCGAAAAAAAAATGGACCAATTATGAAATCAGCAGTGAAGCCACACCAGACTGTCACTTTAGGCTGTTGCAAGCTTACCTCAACAAATGCATGTGGATTTTCTGTGGTCCACACTCGACAATTTGTGGGTGTTAACAGCGCCAGAGAGTGTGAAATGCGCTTCATCTGTCCAAAGCACAGTGTGAAGCCAGTCGTGCTGCTCTTCTATCTTATTGAATACCAAATTCGCAAAATCTTGGCGAGAGTCGAAGTGAAGAGGTTTCAGTTCTTGGTTACTTTGCAACTTGTAGGGATACCGTTTCAGGGTTATTCGCAGTGCTCTCCAGGCACTTACGTACGACACTCCTGTCTGCCTCGAAACTTCTCGAGCACTGCACTCCCCATGTGCAGAAACCGCCGACATGGATTGCACCGTCTGCTCCACTGTCGTGAGGGGGACGGTGCAATCCATTGGCGTCACGTCCACTTCTTGGACGTGACGCCAAAGAACCTGTAGCTTCAAATTTCTTCATCATTTTTTTTAATGCAGAAGACGTTATTGGTCCTTTGCTATCTCGCATACCCTTCATGTAGCGATATGCTCGCAATATCGCAATTGCACTTTCCGAATTCTTATAATACAGTTTAACTAAGAGGGCTTTCTCAACTATGGACAGCATTTCGATGCATATAAGCTTCGACTACCATTACCTGCTGCCATTACCTTACTTGCACCTTTTTATATTGTTTGTTGCTTTGCATAATCCTATATCAGAAATCCGACAGCGCCATCTGTTGGTCGCCAACAGAACTATTTTTTTTTCGTTGCCACACAAAACCCGGCTTCTTTTCCATCCGTTTGGTGCAAACCGCATATTTTTTTCTTTATTCGTTTTCGAATTATTCATTTTTAAAGTTCGTCTTGACTTTTGGATCACCCGGTATTAAGAGACTTCAACTATATGCATTTATGCATATATATATATATATATATATATATATATATATATATATATATATATATATATGTCTGTGTGTTAGTTATTTTTATGCCTATATGTATATATACATGTCAATATTATTAAAAGAGGATACTGTAAAGACTGTTATGCTGTTTTCAAAATGGTACGTTTGACTTAACGGTGGAGGGTAAGGACTCCTTAATAACATTTTATTAAATTTGCCAGTGGGAATAAACTGAACACAAAAGAAACAACTTTCATAAGTAAAACACACATTTATATTATTAACTTACCTATCTACACTCATATCTCAGATTCTGTATTATCAACTTTCCCCGTAAATTATTTTTTAAACCTCTTTTTCTGAAGATTCGAAAATTATCACTGAATGCTGTTTTGTTCATATTTTCTGTTGCAGTACATTCTTCCGCAATAGAATCAATAAGTGTTGTTATTAATCTGTCAATAGCGCCCTTTACACGTACGCTCTTTCGCGAGTGCTTGGAGCGTACGCGATTGCGCGCGAGAAAACTTGCAGCACGCTCCAAAACAGCTTTCCCTTCCTCTCCAACACCTTCACACGTGCATTCAATCGCGCGGGATCGTGGTTTCACGAGGGAAAGAACGTACGTGTCAAGGGTGCTAATGTTATAATTTTTTACTTTTCAGATTTAGTAGTTGGCAATTTTAGGTTAATTTAGAAACAAATTCAGTGTAATTTTGTTTAGGACTGTTAGTTTACGGTTAATTTTAGCATGAAGTGAAAAATAAATATGTTTGACATATTTTGCTTTTTTTATTTTCATAAAGGCAAAATAGCAGCTGCGCCTCACAAAGAGATACGTGAAGTTTATGGTGGTGATTGCTTAGCAGAACTCACGTGTCAGAATTGGATTAAAAAATTTCGTACTGCAGATTTTTCACTTAAAGATGACCAACGTTCTGATTGACCCTCTGAAGTTGATGACAAAACGAAAGCCATAATTGAATTACATTGTCATATAAGTGTGCGAGAGATTACAAAAAGGTTAAAAATATCACACACAATAATTAAAAATCACATAAGACATCTTGGACTCGTTAGGAAGCTCAATATTTGGGTTTCGCATAAATTGAAAAAAATTCACTTCACACAGCGAATCAATATTTGCGATACGCATTTAAACGTAATGCAATCGACACTTTTTTAAAAGAATTAACATTGGTTAGGAAAAATGGATGGTCTAGTATAACATTAATTGAAAAAGATCATGTTCCAATCATTATGAACTAGAATAAACCATATCAAAACCTAAATTGCGTCAGAAAAAGATCATGCTGTTGCCAATTTGGTGGAGTTACAAAGGGGTTGTGTATTTTGAGCTACTTCCAAGCAACTAAGCGATCAACTCAGATGTTTACTGGCAAAAACATATGAAATTGGACGAGCCAGTCAAAGAGAACAGGCCAGAATCGGCAAATCGAAAAGAAATCGTGCTCCACCACGACAATGCGAGGTCTCATACATCTTTAGCAACACGTAAGAAATTATTGGAGTTTGGTTGGGAAGTGATGTCACATCCCCCCATATGATCCCGACTTTGCACGATCGCATTATCATTTATTTCGTAGTTTACAAAACTTTATAAATGGTAAAATTTCAGTACTAACGATGACCTGAAATCGAACTTGGTTGATTTTTTTGATGATAAGGACCAGAAATCCTACGAGCGCGGATTAATGAAGTTATCAGAAAAATGGCAAAATGTCATCGAACCGAATAGAATATATTTTACTGATTAAAGTTCATTTTTCTGTAGAGAAAAAAAATTGAGTTTTATTTCCATACAAAAAACTGAAATTTCTTTCTTGCTAAACCTATATATATATATATATATATATATATATATATATATATATATATATATATATATATATATATATATATATATATATATATATATATATATATATATATATGTATATATATATGTATATATACAGAGAGACAGAGGGATAGAGATGTACGTTAACTACAAAACTTCATTTCCAGTTTTTTATACGAGAGAATGGAACATAATTATATTAAAGAATAAATATTCCCTCATGAAAAACATACATGCAGTTCCCTTTTTACCCCATAATCTGTGTTACCTTTTATTACTGCCACGAATTTCAAACGTGGACTGATTAACTTGGGAATATATTTTCACTGTGACGGCCCTCTGTTATCTGTAACTATTCCTGACAACAATTATTAAGCTCTATTATTTTTTTCTCCTTCGTGATACTAACCATCCGAAAGTTATTTGCGACTCTCCCTCTCTCACTGTGTTTGCCTTTCCTTCTGCCAAGCGTCTTTCTTTTTTATTCATTCATAAAAGTTCCATTCCGTATTCGCTCTTTTATTCATTCATAAGCAGCGTTGTTTTCGAACCTAAGATATTAAGGTTTTTTTTCGTAGTTTTTCGCACCCTATTAGCATAGGAATGCTTTTCCCTCTTCGAGATCAGGGCAGTGAAAGGAAATCTTCGAATGCGCAGTGAAAGGATAATTAAAAGTAAGAATTATAAATGGCATAATAGATATTTATGTGATTCCGAAGATAGTATCAGCTAATTATTAATTAATACATAAGTACATACTACTGCAGGCATTCGTGCTAACTGCTAATATGGGTGTTCTCTCTGTAACAGAAAAAAAAAATTCGAGAAATCTCAATTTTAATAATATACTTATTACTATATATGTATTTATATACATACACAGAATATATACAGGGTGTCCCAAAAATCCTTGACACATTTTAACAATTTGTACACAAAAAAAGTATACAAGGTAACAACTGAAAATTCTCAGATATGTTACCGTATATATCACAGATTTTTCTTTTCCAAAAAAGTTGAACAGGTGGGGCTAGTTGTTCCGTGAAAGCGGAAGTTGTACAATGGCTACGCCATCAGAGAAAGCAATATGTTTTCGCTGGTATTTCAAAACGGAATCTATTATGCAAATGCAACTAAATTTGGAAAAGATCATCCAAGTCGTAACAGCATCTTAACATAGTATAAAAAAGTTCTGGAAACGAGAAGTGTCCTTGAAAATCGGCTGTAGTGTTGAAAAACTCAAATACTCATAATTCCTGCAGTTTAATGTGTTACGGAATCGATTTTGGATCGCACATAGTCTAAGATTGATTACCAAATATATGTGTTCCGTGCCACAAAGGTTGAATATATTGAAATTCATTGTCTATACTGAAAAAAACCCTAATATATAAAGTAATACATATATGAATTTCTAGTTCTTACCTTGTGTGCTTTTAAACTGTATATATATATATGTAATGAATATGATCAGAATACAGAATCTTTAGAAAAAGGAATTTATTTCCGAGTGGCTAAAACATACATCTTATCTAATAGACAGCCAGCACCCGAGTGACTCCCGGGCTAGCGTAGAGGTATCTGCGGTTAAGAATTGCTGAGCAAAGATGTTTCGTGCAAGCTGCATCAGTTGTGCAGGAGGATCGCCTTATTTGGGCATAGAAAATGGTCGGGTGATTTTGTGACTTCCCAGGGATTGCTGAGGTTATGAAAAATATCCCTGGGTTCGTGAAAACAGAATTCAGTAATGTTATCCTAAGCATGGCAAGGAAAGAAAATTTACAGGGGATCAACTTAAATTTTATACCTTTCATATCCCCCCATTTTAGAAACGTTGTCTACCCGGGTTGAGGCTCTCAAACATAACATACAAAAATATAATACAAAATATTACAATTATACAAACTATAACATAAAATTACATAAAATATCTGGCAAACTCCACAACGGTTCCTCCAGATAGCAGGTCCATGCGGTTTTCCTACTATCCTTCATGTTATTTGCTTCGTATGCACTTTACCATAATTACAGTATGAATTCAAAATATAATACTTGTATTCAAAATATAAGACGATAACATAAAATTCTATGACTACATGACATATTATCTTGATATTTTATGATTAGTTCTTACATTATATTCTATTAATGCTCACATTGTTTATATCACAATCAAAATTCATTCTATTATATTGTTTAACTTCCTTGGGTACTCTTATATTCATAACAATGCTCTCTATTCATGCAAAATTGCAATATTATAAATTTATATTTCATATCAATATCTCTTCTTTTTCTTTAAAGTACTGTTACATTAATAAAACCACTTCATTGCATCAGAATTCGTTTCAAGAGCAGTACACATTTAATACCTTTAACATACGTTACTCTTGACAAACAAATCACATGTCTCTCAAACAACCGTGTGTCCTCACGTTTGCTGAAGAATGCTGGCTATGAAGTTAGAAAAGAGGTTAAAAGAAATTCCTCCCACCACTTCAAAAGAAAATATTTTGTAGAAGACAAAATGTAGGTAGATGGATTCAGTTTCTCAACTGTAGTTGTTCTCAAATAAAAAACCCATAAACCAAAAATAAAAATTTGCCAAATGGAAAAAAAAAGTTTCCAGTTGTGTGGTCATCACAACCCGACAATTTAAAACAAAATAGAAAAATAAAAACAAAACAAGAACAACTCAACTGAGGAAAAGAATGCATCATGACATGAAATTAAATATTATAAAATTAAAAATTCAGCTTAATAATTACAAAATTTAAAATAAACTTCACATGATCAGTCTATACCATATTTAGTTGTCATTAAAAAGTAGTTGTAGATTTGGAGACACAGAATATTGACAGTCATTTGATGGGAGTCCATCAGTGTCCTCTGGTTTTCGTTCGCTTGGGTTTTTAAGAGGATTTAACTGATAATTCTCAGAAGGATGGAAAAATCGAAGACGAGTAGAGTGTACAATCTCAGTGGGAGTTTTATAAAGAGCAGTGGGTTTATCAATTTCAAAAAAAAAACATCTGGACATTTTTTAGAATAATATAAGAGACTGAATAAGGTGGGGCAAGTTTTCGGGTATTTGGATATTGAAATTCTTCATATAAAAAGAAATCCCCAAATTTAAATTTAATTTGTTTAAATATACCTTATTTTATTCGACTGATAATATTGTCTAGTTCTTTCTTGTGCAATTTTTCTAGCTTCTTCTATAGGAGGGTATATCATTATCTTGGAAAGAAATTTTATAAGGCAATTCGCCATACATTAAATAAATTGGGAGAAATCCAGTTACCGAATGAGGGGTATTATATTCTTGGGTGACAGACTCCACAATTTTTGTCCATGGCACATTACTAGGGCTATTACTAACTTTACATTTTAATCTAGTTACTATAGTTTGGTTAACTCTCTCGACCTTTCCATTCGTCTGCGGTCTATGATCAGATGTCAACAGCTGTGTAACATTATAACGCCTGAGAAAATGTTTAAACTTTGATGAGGTATAAGCGGCATTCCTATCACTTAAAATTTTCTCGGGTATATGATTTTGAAAAATATAATTCAAACAATTAATATATGTTTCCGTGGTAGAACTTTTAGAAGGAGATGTCCAGATGTACCTAGTGGCATGATCAACTACAATGTGTAAATATTTCTCAGTAGAATTATAATTACTTAAACCACCTACAGTATCAATTGATAATAGTTCAAAAGGTTTTTTACATAGAGGAAGAGATTGCATAAAACCATATGTTTTCTGATGAGACTTCTTGTTTACTTGACAAGTTCCCCAATGTTTAACATAATTTCCAACATCATTAATTATCTTAGTCCAATAATATTGAGGTTAAATAATTCTTAACATTGAAGCTATACCTGGATGACCAAATTTTTAATGTACTCTATTAATTTAATTCTTACAGCTTTTGGTACTACAATTTTGATTAAACCTTGTTCTTTCACTACTACAACATTATCCTACTTAAAATATCTGTGTGCTGTTAAATTTTCTAAATTTTGAAAATGAATGATTTCATTGATATCTAAGAAGGCTTCTGGAGGGGTGGTAGTTATATTAAAAGCAATTGGCTTTCTAGTTAACATGTCAGCCTCAACATTAGTTGTACCTTTCTTATATTTTATGTCAAAATCATACATAGAATTTTCTAGAGACGATCTGAAAAGTCTACCTGTGGGATTATTAAAAGTTTTAAGCCAAACTAAGCTGTAAAGATGTGTATGTACAGTAAAATGTGACCCATGATGGTAGCAATGGAATTTATCTAGACTATCAATAAATTTCAAACATTCTAATTCAGTTATCGTATAATTAATTTCATATGGTCTAAGTCGTCTGGAGTGATATGCAATTGGATGCTGAGTTCCATCAGGAAGTTCTTGTTTTACTATGGAGGCTATGGCTTCTTTTGATGCATCAACATAGACATGGCAAGTATAATTTGAATTATAAAGGGCCAAAATGAATTTTGAGATTAAACTATCTTTGACATTTTGAAAAGCTTGTTGGCATTCAGGCTTCCATACCCATTTCTGGTCTTTCTTTAGAAGGTTATTTAAAGGAATTCTAATTTCAGCGTAATCAGGAATAAATTTATGATATACGTTGATGGTGCCTAGAAATCTTTGTAAATCTTTAACGTTCATAGGGGCCAATAATTTTTTGATTATTTTTACATTAGTATTATTTGAACTGTATGATCCATGCTTAACTTCATAGCCAAGAAAATCAATAGTATCTTTCGCAAAATGATATTTTGATTTTTTAAGTTTAATATTTTCCTTTTCACAAATTTCAAAAATTGTTCAAAAAGTGCTGAATGTGTTCTTCTAATGAATCTGAGAAAATAATTATGTCGTCAAAATAGTTTAGAGCAAAGGTAACTTGATATTTATGAAGTATACGCCTAATTGTTGTTTGGAATATTGTGGGAGCATTCTTAAATTTAAACGGGAGTCTGGTAAATTGGTACAAACCATAGTTAGAAGTGAAAGCAAGCTTTTCAGCTTCCTTATCCTGTAATTTCAGGTGCGAATACCCACTACAGAGATCTAACGTGGAAAATGCTTTTGCATTAGTCAATTTATCTAGAACTCTGTCTATTCTGGGAATGGGTTCACAATCGGTTTTGGTAATTTGGTTGATTTTTCTACAGTCAATACATAATCGAGTCCTAGCATTATCGTTTTCTTAAACGCATAAGTAATAGGTGAACCATATTGGCTATAACTGACTTTTAATTAATATAGGTCCTGGTAAAAGATTTAGAGTTGAGCCTGAATCGAATAAAACCTGGACTTTCTGTCCACACAACAGGCACTCTACTACTGGCACTCATTCATTGTCGTTGGTTCTCAGATTAAAGTTTTGATTAGTCTTATGCACTGTTATTCGTGGCTGAAAGGAAGATGCACTGGTGTTGAGTCTGGGTCGGGGACGTTGCTGGAAACGGGGCGGATAAAAATTATTCCTCGGTCTCCACTCCTGGTGTTGAAAATCAAACTTTGGCCGAAACTGTCGATAATTTCCTGGGTGTTGTTGGAAGCGTGGACTCCAGCCTGGGGGTCTATGGAAAACTGGTAGCTTGTGGGTATAAAAAGTTCTTTCTTCTGAATTTTGTTTAACCAAGAGTTTTAACATGTTCTTTAGTTCATCACAATTTTTTGTCGACCGAAGTTGTAGATCTACTTCTGGACGCGCTTTGATTCCTTTTATAATATAGTATTTCTGCACTTCCGAGGTCATCGCTGCTTTTGAATTTATTTGTTGGATAGGGTAATAATAAGCTTCATGGGTTTCTTCCCTTTCTTTTTTTCCGCCTCAGCAATTGCTGCTATATTTCTGGTTTGCTTATACCAGTCCTAAATTCTTTTAGCAGTTCTGTTTTTAATTCGTTAAAGTTTTTAAAAAGGGGTCTGGATTGAAGAAAAAATTCCACATTTCCCGTACATAGCTAGCGAAAATATATAACTTTTTGTATAGTATTTAACGTCAAACGTTCACAAACCTGCTCATATTCTGCTATGTAATTTTCGATTGGCACTTCATTTGAATATGGCTTGATAAACATATTAACATCTGAAAATTGAACGTGAGATGGCTCGTCATTTTCACCTGTTAAGTCCATGGTTTTATCCAAATCTGGTTTCTTCTCCATCTGCATTTTTTATTCCTCTTCAAAACTAAATTAGTCCCATGTAACAGCAATAGATCGGAAATAGCTTGAAGATAAGACCTCTTTTTCACCACAATTAGGAGTCAAAATCTAACGCCTTTCACTTCTTCAGAACGAGGTCATAGAATACCGTAAATCCAAGGTCAGTCATAATCCGCTTGTACTCGCTCGGGTTTTTGCCGCACGGAAGAATGGATGACGCTTTGAAATTCTCACGACGAGTGCTGGTAAAATTAATTCAAATCCCTTTACATATTGTAATAAAAAATTTAAAACTGGTATCCTCACTGCAGACAAATTCTGCCGGCTATAATTACTGTAAAAAATATGATCAGATTACAGAATCTTTAGAATAAGAATTTTATTTCCGAGTGGCTAAAACATACATCTTATCTAATAGACAGCCAGCACCCGAGTGACTCTCGGTTAAGAATTGCTAAGCAAAGATGTTTCTTGCAAGCTGCATCAGTTGTGCAGGAAGATCGCCTTATTTGGGCATAGAAAATGGTCGGATGATTTCGCGGCTTCCCAGGGATTGCTGAGGTTATCTAATATATCCCTGGGTTCGTAAAAAACAGAATTCACTAATGCCATCCATGGCAAGGAAAGAAAATTTACACGGGATCATCTTAAAGTTTATACCTTTCATATATATATATATATATATATATATATATATATATATATATATATATATATATATATATATATATATATATATATATATATATATATATATATATATATATATATATATATATATATATATATAAATAAATAATTGGACACAGTAACACGAACACGGACTTAAAAAGAAGGGTTTAATATGTTCTAGTGGCAGCTATGTACAGTTTTAAATTAAAAAAGTAAAGTTCCACATTGCCGTCGTGCCCCTTTCTCAGTCGTATTTCATCATCCAATCAGACCGGTGTCCTGTCACGTCGTCCTTACTTCTCATATATCGACGAAGTTCTCGCTTCTCCACAGAGGTCATTATCGTTGGTTGAAGTCGGCGAGTGCACGCACACACACACACACACACACATATATATATATATATATATATATATATAGAGAGAGAGAGAGAGAGTGAGAGAGAAAGATACAGTAGCTGCACACAATTGAACTCCCATTTGTTATAGGACAGCATGCTGAAGTGTTATATTTAACTTCGATAAATATTCTGTCTTGAAAACAATATATGCAGTTCCTTTTTTACGTTATAATCTGTGCTGATTTTTATTACTGCCACGAATTTCAAATGGGGAATGATTAACTTGCGAATATATTCTTACTGTGACAGCGCTCCGTTATCTGTAACTATTCCTGAGGAAAATTGTTTAACTCTAACATTATTTTTCTCCTTCCTGATAGTAAGCATCCGAAAGTTGTTTTTGACTCTCTCTCTCTCTCTCTCTCTCTTTGTTTGTGTTCTTCTGTCAAGCCCCTTTCTTTTAATTCATTCATAAGAGTTGTATTCTGTATTCTCTCGTTTATTCATTTATAAGCGGAGGTGTATTTCAACGTAATATATATAAGAGAATTACTTTTTCGTAGCTTTTCCCACCATGTTTGTATAGAAATGCCTTTCGTCCTTAGAGAACGTTGACTCGAATGCGCACTGAGTGGATAATTAAAAGCAAGAGTTATTAATGACGTAAGGGGCATTTTCTGTGATTCCAAAGTTAGTTACATCTAATTATTTATAAATACATAAGTACTTATTATTACAGGCATTCGTACTAACTCTTCGTATGCGTGTATTTATGGTAAATGAAATAAGAAGGCTCTACAAAATGCTACTTTTAATAATGTACTTAATACTTTATATATATATATATATATATATATATATATAATGCTATTAACGTAAACTATTATTAACTAGATTTAATTGGGTTAATATTAGGCAAATTAGCGTTAAACGGTAATTTACACAGAGAAATTCACTATTTATTAACACCGAAGTATGCTTTCAGTCTCTCGGTTTAAGAGAGGCCTTGATCGGCTAACAGAGGATGTGATGTCAACAACCGCGGACTCAAAGAAAGTTCCGGGTCCATCTGAAATTATGTGAGTTTGAATCATGGTCATGCGATGCTCAACGTTACACAATTGCAAACAAAGACAGATTGGATGTTATTTTCAGTGAGTAGAACGCGCGTGTCGTGAGTTGAGCTGAGGACAAAAGGCGATATAGCTGGGTTGATTAGATTTTTTAAGTAATGTTGATAAATACAGTTCTTTAAATGTTATTTAAGTATTAGTTTTTTGCCACAAGTACATTGGGTGTAAACACCGTGTCATTCTGATATATATATATATATATATATATATATATATATATATATATATATATAGGGGAGAGTAGTACACAGTGAGACAAATTTAAGAAAAGCATTAATTAAGAGCTAAATACAATCGATTGAAGAAATTTAGCTATTGGATATTTAAATCTGTTTTATTGGCAAAATATTTCACACAAAATGAATTAATACATATAAATAGAAACCAGAAATAATTAACGTTAAAATAATATCAGCATTCGTCTCACTGTGTACCACACCTCGTACACAAAGAAACATTGCTAATTTATTTATTTAAAAAGTATATTGTCACAATACTAAACACAAACAATGCTTCATTATACACAAGTTTTCATGACGCAATCAATTTTTAATCTTGGAAAAGTCACCTAACATTTATAAGGTTAAGTCGCACTTCAAAACGGACATATCCTGACAATCTTTTTGCTTTCATGGGCATTGGCTGAGGCAGAACCATGACAATATCCAGTTTATTTACAGGGGCCACATCTGGAATGTTTAGCATCACAAAGGCATTATATTTCTCACTTTTGCGTAGATAAGTGACTTCAAAATCACTATCCTCGTCCATCTCTGACAAATTTTTCCCAATGTAGAACACATCATTTGGGAAACGCACAAGAACATAATCATCAACATAAATATCAAGCACTACTTTGGGAAACTTAAAATTTTCTTCATTCTCTTCATAACTTGAGGAGTCATCCAGCACCATTTCAGCTTCTTCATCATAAGAACTATCAACATCTTTAATACTACGGTATGTTGGTTTTTTTCCGAAGCAAGCTTTTGGAAAATTATTTTCCCTCTTAATCTGGAGCTGTCTCTTCTTTTCAACTTTCTCAACTAACAGGGCTATACAACGTTTGAAAGGAGATATTTTCCTTTTTAGCTGCTTTTCGAATGGAATACTTTTCTTGTAGGACTAATTTCACACCTGCAGCCACCTGTTCTTCTCCAGTTGTTCCAATTTTCCTTGGCAAATTCTTAGGTCGTACCATCATAACTCTGAAAAAATCATATTTAGTACAAGAAAATATTTAAATAAAATTATTAATTATAGTCTCGGTTCTGTGTATCTATACAGCAATACAAGCTAATATGTTATATCACAAGTTACAATGTTAAGATGTGAAATTCATTATATAGTGTAATAGCAAAATCTTAGTAATTCAAAATTGACTTGATAAAAATTGAAAAAATTCGTAATACTACATACATTACATTACATCAACGTCACATTACAGTAAAATTTAATGCACATTGCTATTATGGAATAAATATAGTTATCATGGTACACAGTGAGACTTGTTATACTCTGTACCAGTGTTCCATGTCTCACTGTGTACCATTTCACTTTGTTAAAAAAATGGCTAAATATCCCTTCCATTGTTTTTGTTTAGTTAAATCCTTGGTATTAAGTTGAGAAATAGTACAGCATATATACAATATTCAATCCAAAGTAATAGGTATAATTAAACTGAAGATATATGAAATATAACAAATATAAATAACTTACTTTTAGGTTCAAAAAATCACTTT
>OU015498.1:168949681-169177181 GCA_907164885.2 Dolomedes plantarius | reverse complement strand
TGGTACTTTCAATAAATTTATCGTCACGTGCGTAACAACTAAATAGACAAAAAAAATATTTTTTTCTCTTTCTAATGCGGCAGACGATTGGATATTATCCAAAAAAAATGCATATCCCTTACGATTTTTTTATAAATATATATATATATAGATAGATATTTTACATCAATTGTATACATTGATCATCGCATTTATTATAAATATATATATTTATTTTTTGGCATAAATTGCATACGTTGACCGTTGTATTTAATTTGAATGTACTCCGTAGCGAAGCGCGGGTTTTCAGCTAGTATATATATATATATCAAAATAATGGAAACTCCTATCATTATTAGTGGTGTTTATGAATGTGCTTCGTATTCCTTAAAACATAAGTCTGGCTACCGATATTTTTTATATAATGTTATTTTGGTAGTATTATTAGGTAGTATGTATTGTCAGGTAGCAGTAATGAAGCTAAGGGCATCGTGCTTTTGGGGGGGAACAGCGTAAAATGTCAAACCATGAAGAATTTGTGAAAAGGGCATATTGTTGGAGCGCGTTTAAATTGGAGTATCTGTTACTGCAACCCCCAAGCTAATAGGTATTTTTTGATCTATGGTATCGAAAGTCATGAAAGAATACACTGTGCACGGAAAAACCACATTTGCCAAACATAATAGTGGACGAAAGGGAGAGCTGAGTGAAAGAGACGAGGTATTGAAGCGGTTTGTGACACGAAGAAAGAAAACAGCTGCAACCAAAATAACCGAAGAGCTCAATCGGCATCTGCATGTTCTGGTATCAACCATTAGACGTAGAAGGAAACTTCACAAACAAATCATTTACGGACGAGTAGTTATTCCCAAGCCACATGTAATAGATGGCAATACGAAATATCGTCCACAATAATGCCAAGAGTGCAAATGCTGGTCAAGAAATATGTTAAAAAACGGCATTTGGTCCGATGAATAATTGTACACATTTTCCCTTGCAAAAGGACGTGCATATATCTGGACAACACCTACACAAGCATAAGATTCTGGCTTTCTCATCTCGACTGTGAATCATGGAGGTATATCTATCAGGGTTTGGAAGTGCATCTCATGGTTTTCTTCAGGCCCATTTGTAACTCTAAAAGGGAGACTGAATGGGAAGGACTATGTCGAAATTTTAGCTCACTTGTCCATCCTATGGTGTAAACATTGTTTCTTCCAAGAGATGGCGTTCTCCGGTAGCATAATTCCTCTATACATACAGATAAATCTATCAAGTATTGGATTAAAGAAGTCAAATATCTTATGTTGGCCCGTACAATCCCCCCGACTATAAATCATTCAACCACAGTGATCTGTATAACCTGATAGATAAAGGTATCGATGACCACCACAGCATCTCTACACGGACTTTCATGATTTTTCCCTCAAGAATGCTATAAAATATTATTAATCAGTATTTATGACTTGTATAATCCAATTCAAAGGTGAATCAGGTGGAATTACATGGCAAAAGTGATCCTGCGCCGTATTAATAAAGGTTGTTATGATGTTTCTTATGTTTTCCAATATTTTGATAACCACCTATATATATATATTATGCACAGATATAGTTAGAGAGCTAGCTGTTATAAATATTCAGTTACAATTATCAAGTAAGAGTGAAATGCCATACAAATTTTTTGCAATTTTTTCACCAGTACACTTAATAAACCAATCTAACTTTACTAACTGTCTAACCATTATCCTAAGAATCTGAATAGCAGTGTATATATATATATATATATATATATATATATATATATACATACATATATATATATATATATATATATATATATATATATATGTCGGACTTTGGTGCTTCACGCCCGATCAATTTACGCAATTTCGACCTCTTTAGAATCATGATGCAGTCGGTGAACCGGTGGTGAAGCTTTTCCTCTAAATATTTCAATCAAACAGTGTTATGTCGACACAAGCCATAAAATGTCCAATTAATGTTCCCAAACATATTTATTAAATTTCGTTAAGAATCTCAGCTCCATAACTAAAAGATATTTCTTCCCAATCCCCATTAAAATCTGTGCGCCTTCGGCACACGTCCTTTCCATTCACTAGTTATCCATGACTCTGCAGATTTTCTTTGTTTCAACTTTAAAACCAACGCTTGGCGACGCTCATTACTTATACGTGATGTCATATCGTACATGTTCTTTTGCTAAACTAAGCATTTTCTTAGCGCCAAACTGCACGGCTATATGTCTATCTAAAATTCTCCCATGTGGTTCTGTGGTTCTTCGGAGATTGAATCAAGTCGAACCCACTAATTCTATTTTCACTGCAATGCCTTATGCAGCTTATTTGAACTCCCAGACTTTTAGATTGTTAATCCTATATTTTAATAACCAAAATCCCGTTTTAAGGTCGCGCGATCGCCCCTAATATTTTTAGCCTCACACACACACACACATATATATATATATATGAGGCTTGATAGGCAACGTGGTGTAAGTCACATTTTCAACTTTTTTTATTTGAGGGCAAAAATGTAATCTCCATGTTCAATTTATAGTGTAATTGCAAATAATTAGAATTTTCAATATTATAATAATTACTATGAATTATAATTTGTTCAATTTATAGTGGAACTTTTTGTAGTTTTTGCAGGAAAATGCTTTGAACTTACACCACTTAACTCACTGACTTACACCATTTTGCCTTTCACCGCCTCATATATATAATGCACAGATATAGTTAGAGAGCTAGCTGTTATAAATATTCTGTTACAATTATCAAGTAAGAATCTAATGCCATACAAAAATTTTGCAATTTTTTCCCCAATACACTTTATAAACTAACTTTACTAACTATCTAACCATTTTTCTAACAATCTGAATAGCAGTATCTATCTATCTATATATATATATATATATATATATATATATATATATATATATATATATATATATATATATATATCAGCGTATTATTATTCGTGAGCCATATAATTCGCTGAGAAATAAAGGTAGGTTGTTCAGCAAAAAATATTTGGGTAGTAAAAAGAATTAGTACTTTATAGGTTGTGGTCTATTACTCTTTAATAATTCATTATTAAAAAACTAATAACTATGAAACAAAATCAGCATTAAATTAAACTAATTATATTTATTTTAAAACATTGCATTAACAGATTAAAAGTATAATTTTCTTAATTAACAAACTATTTTTAAATCTGCTTCGAAAATGCCCGTAAGGTTATAAGTTAATCACATAAATTATAAAATTTAGTAATACAATTTACTTTCATGATAAAAAATGTCCAATAATATATGCGATGTTAAGTAATTTTCAAGTTCTAGAGTCAGCCTGAATTAAGGTTAAAAATTTTCAAAGCTGAGTCAGTGTTTTTTTCCTAAATTGAATTTAAATATCTTTTAGTTCGTAACAAATAGTTAATATTTTCGACAAATATTTAAGCAACACTGACTATTGTAATTTTAATGTACTGCATGAATGAACAGTGTGTTATTTATTCATATATTCATAAGTTTACAATATTTATTATTACTCGTTACTCAAGTAATATAAACTCCGGGAGACTTGTTTTTTGAAAACCAAACTTCATTTATATTCATTTCTTCGTGAAGTCTTCGGAAATAATTCTCGCTCTTAAATTAGTTTCTTACTTCATAGACTTGTTTTACTTCAAAAATATATACATATCCGAATAAAAAGAAACAATTCAAATATTTTGGCATCCGAAACTGTTTAAGATGTTTACTTCAATTTATGATTATTTAATAGAAGTTGCGATGTTCGTGGAAAAACAAAAGAATTCCTGAAAGGGAAGAGCAAAACTATATTTAAGTCATTTGTTACTTTATGATGACTTTCATAATTTTCTGAAACATTTTTCGAATTACATTCTTTATGAATTTGTTTTCTTAAAAGCGCTTTAAGACATTTAAACTTTTACAGATGTTTAAATTGATTGATTACGCTATCACGATATTTTCTTAAACTAAAGTGGGGTATAAAATATAAGGGAAAGCATTTTTCAGAGCATTTATCTTGACTTTCTTGAAAACATTAAATGATTTATAGAGGAATATTTCCAAGCTTTCTTTTAAAAGCCGTATATCTGACTTTTATGAATGAGTACAGCGAACACAGGGAGAGAAAAAAAATCTTAGTATTATCTTAATGAAATGTTTCGGGCCTTTTTTCTGATTTCTGAGGAATAAAGCATTGTAAAGGGAGCTGATGCATTTTAATAAACATTTTTCATCCTTGGATATCCTGTATCGACTTTTGCTTTTCGATTGAAAAGAAGCGCGTTAAAAGCCCGAGGTACGGAAGCATCAATTTTCATTGACGCACATTGCTTGTGAAAGAGAAACACGTAAAATAATCAGATTATTTAAAAAAAATGAATGGCGGTGTATATTTGGTGGAAGACACGCTTCCGTGTTTCAAAGTGTAGAGTTCTGATAAAGAACGCCAATGCAAATAGGATTTTTACACAATAAATGAAATAGTAAACTTAATTAAGAGATCAAGACGGAAGACAAAAATTGTTCAAGACATTTTTTTTTATTAAAAACGTGGAACGTAATTGCTTATTTCAGTTATCAATACATGCTATTGGAAGTATTGCTACAACTGGGAATAAGAAGACAAAATTAGTTATAAAAAGAAACATGTTAAAAGCATGATATAAACAAGCAGGAATTTTCCTTGACGCACTGTGCTTGTGAAAGCGAAACACGCACAATAATTAGATTGTTAAAGAAAATGAGTGGTGGTGTATATTTGGTCGAAGACAAGCTTCTGTGTTTGAATGCGTAGAGTTCCGATAAATTACGCCAATCCTGTGGCGCACACAGGGGGGAGGGTGAGAAGGGACCCAGGCCCCCTTAAAGAAATAGAAATTGCATTATGAATATTGAATTTCCATTATAAATAATTTTATCCGTTCAACTTGGTTTCCCCCCAAGATTAAACCCTGGGTACGCCACTGCGCCAATCCATATATGATATTTATATTATAATTACAAGCTAAAAAATAACTTTTTATATACCACGTTTTTAAATTTTCTATTGAATCATATAAACTTTACAATTCTATGTATTAATAAATATTTTTAAATTTTTTTTATGAATTATCCCATCAACTTGAAAGAAAATGATCAAATGCGTTATAAATGAGAAATTATAAGAAATTTTCAAACAACAAAACTAACTGAAAATGAAATCAATTCTGCTTAAAGATGGCTAAAAGTATGTAATGTTTACATAAGATTCGATTCACAATAATCGAACTTTTAAGTACATAAATTTAAAGATGCCGCTTAAGATATGCTAATTTCAGTATACGCCTTTGGTATAAATACCAAGCAACTAGATTACAAAAAAGGAAGAAAAAGGAGTAGGGAAGTCGAGAGCTGGAGCTAGACTTACATTCTGGAGTCGAGAGTCTTGTTTGATTATAGTTGAGTTAAATGAATTGCCGTTTGAGGCGTTTAGCTAGGTTGCTTCTAACCTACGCGAGTTTTTGTTAGATGAAGGTTATCTGTGGTCAGAGGCCAAAGTTTACGGAGCAGTATTGCTGGTTGACTTTCAAATAATTTGTGAGTATTTCAAATTGCATTTTCCTTGCATTAGTATTTATACTAGTGAGTATATTGAACTGTATTCCTGGCAAAAAAAAAGTTTATACAACTCGTACCAGAAGTACGCAGTATTTATTTTGAAAGCAAGTTTATGAGTCAATTTAAAATAAACTTTGTTATTACATTAGAACTGTGTTTGATTCTAATTCATTAGAGTGCCACTTCAAATTATATACACCCAAGATAGGGTAGAAGTAACCATTCTCTATAAGTATTAAAATAATGCATTGTCATCGCGTTCTGAGCTATTCTAAAAGTTTCAAATGACTAGCTAGTCGGGAAGTTAGTTAAAAATCGATTGCAAGATTTGTACTGGACAAACACACAAACAAGAAAGCCAGTTAATAAAAACATTGTAATAAATGAAACAATAAACTTAATTAAGAAATCAAGACCCGGAAAATAAAAGTTCACGACAGATTTTATTAGAAACGTGAGAAAAATCTGGTTATTTTAGCTATTATTACATGATATTGTAAATATTGTTACGACCTGGAATTATAAGACAAAATTATTTATAAACAGAAGTATGTTAAAAGGATAGAGCGGAAGCATCAATTTTTATTGACGCACTTTGGTTTATGAAATCAAAACAGAAAAATTAATCAGACTACAAAAAAAAAATAAACGTCGGTGTATGTTTGGTTTGGTTGAGAGCGCTACGGTCAAGTTTTACTACACAATGGCTAATTAGACCGTTTATGTTTGGTTAAAGACACGTTTCTGTGTGTGTCTGAACGCAATAAACGACTCCACTGCAAGTATGCAAGTATGATTTTTATTGAATAAATGAACAGTAAACTTAATTAAGGGATCAAAATGGAAATAATAAATTTTCATTGACATTTTTATTTGAAAATTGAAAAAGGAAATGCTTATTTTAGTTATAATTACGTGATCTTAAATATTGTTAGAAACTTTGAATTTTAAAACAAAATTAGCTATAAAAATGACATTTAGTTTTGAAAAATTCAACTTTTTACGAAACTTGTTACTCATTACGAAACATTGAACTAGAATTCCCAAATTATGAAATATAAAATACATCACCAAGGTTTTTTTTTTCAATGCGGAGGCACTTGTCGCGAAGACATTCACCTATAATTCACCGCAGTTTTTGCTGGCCATTTTATTATGGGGGCGCCATATAGGCAGACCAGCATTGCCCCCTATGAAGGGACAACACAAACGGAGGCGTTTTAGTGGTGCTTCGCCGGGATTCGATCTGAGCACCTCAGCACCGAAAACCAGCGTGTTGTACCACAAGGCCGCCACGGCCCCCATCACCAAGGTAAACATCGCCAAAGTATTGCGCCATTACTCGTTTTATTGGAAACTTTTGCGACCTTGAAAAATGTCGACCTGGAAAACGCCAATCGGTTTAGAATGGAAATAACAGAAATTTAGAGCTAAAAATACATACTGTGAAAAGAAACTTTGGTTCGAGATTATAAATAAGCTCCAACGTGTAATTGATTAAGTTCATAAATTTTTAATCCGATGTTATCCGTCGCCGTGACATTTCTATATTGCTTTTTTTATTTGAAACAGACGAATATGAAAAAGGCAGAAACGAAAGTTATATTAATACCACTTTCATGCTAAAAGTTGAGATGTTCATGCTCAAATGGAGATACTCGTATTCCTGCTTTTAACAGAAGCAAAGAAATAAATTTTAAAATCCTCATGAAGAAATTCTCTCTAAGGTATAAAGACGGAATCACGTTACACAAAATTTTCGGTATTTGCCGGACCATCGATAAATAGCAACTGGACTTGCACGAGCAATCACGTTTTCTAAAGTACTTAAACTTTCAAGAAGCTGTAAATTTAAAGTGCTACCAGCACAAGATTTTATGACCTTAGAAACGTCTCTAAATATCCTAAGATAACTTCTACGGAATCAGTATCACAAATCTTAAATTTATAATACATTCACGTTAGTACAGTTAAAAACCAGATATTAAATCCAGGAGAATCTAAAAGCAACTCCCATGCATCAGAAATTTAACGTAAATAGGTAACGCCCAATCCACAAGGTTAAAAGAAATCTTACAGGCATCATTTTGGGGATTCTATTAACATCCTGTTGATAATACAGAGTTCAATGTAAAAACCTTTTACTTATTAACCTGTGCATTCGCGATATGTTAGAATATGCATAACGAAACTACATTGTATTAAATTATGATTACTGAGAAGAAGAATTAAATAAAGTATTATAAAATGGACAAGCATTATCAACTAGTTATACAACCTCGAGAGCAATAACTGAAATCAAAATGGTTATAATGATCTCTCAGTTGGACAGGAAGTCAGTTTAACTTGGGGTCCCCAAACCTCTAATTTTATTAATATTGCCACTGAAAAGAAATTTTTAATAATTAACAAATCTTTATTGTATACAATTTTTAGATGGAAATATTGTTAAAAAATTATTGATGACAGAAAATAACAGTAAAATAGCAAAATCTATTTCTGCTTGGAAGTCCTATCGTACGTATAGATATATTATGTATCAGAGAGTATGCAATAGAAAACTTTTCTGGTTATACAGTTTTGAGCATCATTTTGACATGTAATCGATCACTTGCTCTTTGTCAAAGATCCAAAGACACATTGTAACATATCGTTGTAAATAAATATGCTAGGCTTTTGCTCAGTAGCAAAATCGCTCCTAACCGCATAAAGTTCTGTTTCTCAGGAATTTTTTCCGAAAACTTTCAGCAATTTCAATTTATACAACATCATCTTCTTGCCTATCATATGTATACCGCTTTTGGGTGTATCAGATCGAATTACATGAGCAATCGCATTGAATCTTTAAGAATTTGAATGCATAATTCCGTATTCGGAATTCTCTTCGCTCTACCGTTATCAGCTATCCGTTACTGAGGAGCTCGTAACAAGGGTGAAAACAACGTCGAACTCTGCTCAGTAAGTTGGGGATGTATTTCTTTACATTAGTGATCTCTCCTACGAGAGTTTATTACATTCATTTATTTCATTTTAAACACTCTAAAGTTTGTGCCGTAATTCGTTACAGAGGTTAGTTAGATCCGTTGTGTTTTCAGGTAACTCGGATTCGGCATTCATCTGTAACAATACAGAGATATGCCGCATTTAGAATTAGCAAAGCTCTCTCTTTCTTGGGAGACCTGTTCCGAATCTGAGGGGGGCCAGATTTTATTACCAGGGTGGAAGTAAGCCTCTGGGGCTACTGTGGTGTAAATTGGCTTCCATATGTCTAGCGTAAACCAACTGACGCTTCGACTACAGTACGGAAGGAAAACACCCCCGCCTCGCTCTTCTGTCTCTCGAGACACAGATCACATCGAGGGACACTGGCCAGCGCTCCCCGCCTTGAGGGTCGAAGAAAGCGCGAGATTGGCCTGCGCTCACACTGCCGTAGATGAAGTCGTCACACCCGTGGAGAGCTAAAAGGATGACCGTTTGACTATAATAGCCGAAAGCCTGGGAAACGGTCGCAACACCAACATATATATAGGAGCACCTGACAACAGGATACAGACACACGGAGTTCTGAGACACAGAGCCAGAGTCAACGAGTTCAGCGGAAGGATTGGAAGGGAGCGGTCCTCGGTGCTGATCGGTACGGTTCGTCTCTCGGTTAAATACTAAAAGAGTCTTTGTGTAAGTATCTCAAAATATCTATCAGATGCAGCCGAGAATAGTCTCCCTGCCTATGTACATATTTGTAAATATGTAGAATTTTTAATATAAGCTATATTTTTTAAATGATTCTGTCTCTAATATGGTTACTTTAAACAACGAGGACAATATAGTTTATGTACCTTAGTGGGCCTTCCAACGAGGGCGTGTTCCATGCAACTTTTCTATCCTCGAGGGCATGAACTAGTAAATTTCAATGGAACATCGTTTAATATCTGGGAAAATACATTTCTATTTACTCCAACCTCTAAAGTTCCAATGACATCGACCACACATCTGTAGGTTATTAGCTTTTCCACTCCATTGAAATGATATTATGATGGCTCTATAACCATCTTTGATTGAGTAGATTACCCTTCATTTGAGCCACTTGCATTTCATCCAGTTGATCATTGGTCTGGTTTCTTTTTAAGAAAATGACCAATAACTGTGGAGGAAAAAAAAGACTAAAAATATGAGTTACTTGAGATTTAGAAATAGCTCCATATAATAAATTGTTACTTAAATCGGTACGTGAATTATTTTAGATTCGACATTAGTTTTCATATGATCGATAAAACATGACATTAATTATATTTCATACATAAGATTTTAAACTTAAATACACTTAGTACTATCTGTCTAATATGTTACTGTAACTTTTAAAAGATTTTGTTCGCAGAAAATTAGCATTTAAAAAAGCATATGCTCCCATTTCATAAATCTTTTTTTTTATTTAATGCAGGAACTTCCTAAAAAATATTATCAGCTCTTAATTATTCTGACTTCCCTACATTTATCTTGAATATACTCCATTATTGACCCAAGAGCTCATTTTTATGAGGTAAAAAAGCAAACTATTATAAGTTAACACCTGCCATTTTTCTTTCTCGTCTATTTCTTTTGGCCGAAAATAACGTGAACAAAATTTTTAAAAAAAATGTTCCACAAAAGCAATATAAAGTAGTTAACATAAAATTGTGATAAGAAGAACTGTTCCACGCCCTTTCACAGATAACAAAGATTTTTGGCTTTTTATTGAATACCATTTACTATAAATAATATATATTCACGAGTACTGAGAAAAGCTATGACCAACTGCGCCAAAAAGAGCGAGCTCATTTATTTATTTCAAATGCTCTCTAAATATTTTTCATTATTTTGGCTTCTCTTGAATTCGTGAATTTTTCACTTCTTCGGTTTTCTTTAGATGCAGAAAGTGCGCTATAAATCATTCAACATTGTGCCATTCATGAGATGCCAGTTGCGATCCGAAAATGCCTTATATCTGAAAGGAATATTTAATAAAATAAATGAACCGTGATCCAACATTTCGTTTAAAAAATAGTTAATGCTTATAGAATTCTGGTGAGTGGGGAAGAATTCATAGATAAATCTATGTGGAAGAAAAATATGTTCACGTGGATTTTTAGTACAATCCCTCGTGAAATGGGGAGGAGTTATTGTATGCTTTCATGCTGTCTTGATAAAAAATAATTATCTATTTTGTCAAACTACTTATTAGTATTAGCTGAGGTATAATGGTCATAGACGGTAATTTAATAAATTAAAATCTACCCAAGTACATTTAATTATCATCTCCAGCATATAACTAAGAATGTGTGAACTCAAAGAGAGCAATGCGCCAGGCATGCGAAAAATCTTACCTCTAAATTCTTAAATTTTAGAGTCAAATCTCGAACCCGAAGTTTTTCTTCCTACAAGCTGACGTTGAATCTTTACAGTAAACTACAATTCTATGTCACTTTCTGTCTTCACTGGCCTCGCTGAATTTCTGCAACAATAGCAGCTTCGGGAAACAGACTTGATCTCCACCGTTTCGAGGGGAGAGTATAGTTTACTCCTTTTTACTTTACCTTCGTATTTCGGCTTTCTTCTCTCAGTAACTGGTGACAGGCTTACATCATCCTCTCTAAGGAATGTGGTTGTTTCCATCTCTCTACATCCCGAGAGAATAAAGATATAAGGGTCAACAAGCGGAGGGAAAGTAGTTAAATATGAGTGGGAACTCAGCTAAAATCTATCTTGGAAATTCAGACTAATAATGCTAAACTCCACAACTTATACATTAAATAAAATACTCGCCAGCCAGTAATCTCTCTTGAAGCAATATTTAGCTCGATCACACTAATAATAATACTATAAGAATTCATAATAAAAAGTTATTGTTATGTAGATATTCATAACAGTAAAAATGTAGCTAACAATTATTTGCCTATTTAGGGTTTTGTTAAATGTTTGACTAGCTTATAGTTGCCCCTAATGAACCTTTCTTTAAAAACATACATGTCCACCACAAAGCTGGAAATTATATATTTCTATGCCATATTTCAAACATGTTATAAAAAGTAGTTCCTATAAATATCTAAACCTTTTCTTTGCTTTTCACAAACATAGACGAATGGATGAGAATCCAAATGTTACAATGTGTATTACAATTCATGAGGAGTCACCATTGAACTGTAGGTCCTTGTCTCCCATAAATGACGAAGTGCTCCAAAAATCAACCAACATATGACATTACAAAGGATGGGAACTCGCTGTCTCTCTGTGATACGTAGAGGTATAAAAAGAGGTAAATAAGTTTGAATTTTAATAGACTTATACTCCACGCAAAATACCCAAATGGAGGTGACAGACTTAATGGCATATAGAAGTTCTTAAGGTATGCTTTCTATCATACATTGAGCTCCTAATTCAACGGTATACTTTTCTAAACTCTGTCTTTTGTGGAACCATCTAAGACTCATAAATTCGCAATAAAGGGGGAAATATACAATTATCCAATTTAACGCAACTGACATTCAAGCCCAGAGAATAAAAGGAACTAATTGAGTAACCTACAAAATCCCTAATGGTATGCAATTGGCTACCTTTTATTTAATTCATTATCAGATTTGTAAACCAGAGTAAACAGAAACAATTTCATACTTGACACAAAAGATGTAAAGCTTATTGGAAATCTAGGTTCCTACAGATTTAAATTTGTGTTGTATACAGAAAATCTATTCAGGAAGTCTCTTTGACCTTGTCTTTTGTGGAAACGTCTACGACTTATGTAACCCCAAACAAAGCGAAGTCACAGAACTAACCATCTTAATACAACTGAGTTGCAAGTCAAAAGGAAACTGATCATCTAGGCTTAAAATCCTTACCTTCCTGTTGATAGAATCGATTCTACGACTGATAAATTAGAATATATTAAAACTAATTTGTTCTTGACACAAAATCTACATAAGGTTTGAAAAATCTTATACGAAATCCAAGTTTATACAGAAAGATTTCTAACCCTATTCTCACCTTTCAAACACTTAAAAACTCTTTAAACTTTCACGAACGTATTTTACTGAATTTTCTAGAATTAATGAATCCACAACTTAGGTGAAATCCCAGTATCCTCATCCAGCTTAATGCAACATATTCCAGGGGTAAAAAAAGTGTTTGGACAGAACATGTCTCTTAAGAGACCTTTTCAGAACTTTAAAGAAAAATTTAAAAAAAACGATGAACTCGAGCAAAATCAAGGGATGTCAGAGAAAAAGAGGAATTTCGCTTTAGAAAGTAAGCTGTGTGAAAAGTTGAATAATGAGTGCTATAAGCATAAATCTGTGCTCAGATGGCAAAATGTTATAAGAAACTTTTCTTTAAAAAATTGAGTTTTTCGCATTGCAGATTCTCGTTCGCCGATGTTTTCTATTTACTGTAACTTCTGTAAGTAATAGCCAACTATTTTTCTGAAAATTGGTACCACGTTTGCTCGTGTAAAACAAGTTACTGTTTCTTCATGACATTCAGAATCTTAGAATTGCTGTCACGTAAATTTCTTTTAACATTTTGCCATCTGAGCACATAATTGTATTGTAGGCAGTATTTTTAGGCTTGAAGTAAAACATAAAGCAAAAATATACATCTTTAGGACACAGGTCGCAAGGACCGAAGTTTAGCCCATGCTATGTTTTCTTCAGACATAGCCGATGAGAACGCAGAAGTAAAAAAAATTTCTATTGCGGAATTTTAGTCAATTTTACTGGCTACTGACAAATTACAGTCAACCAGCCCATTCCGGAAATAGCCATCTTCTATCTTGTATGCTGGCTAGCTGTACGCTGGAAATGTACAATTTTGTTTAAAGTGCCACCGCCTCTTTGGTCCACTCTCTGAATTTTTCCATATTCTTGCTCTTATCTTTACCCCAATTCGTGATAGAAGTAAAACGTATTTCACAAACAAAAGAAAGGTCACTTTTCTCTTACAGCTAGATTCGTCATCCATGGAAAATGTACATAGGAATATACTTATAATATTCTTTACGTCATTCTTTAAAGATTTCAGGTGCCCCTGATGAATACCTAAACAAAAGTGTCAGAAAGAAACATTCGATATCGTTCTATTCGATGAAGTTATTTCTATTCGATGAAGGATTCCTGTAGCGAATCATGTCCTCTTTCCGCTAATGGTACTTTCGACAGCACAAATATCACCCTATTCTTCGCCGACATTTATGCTACTATCCAGTTTCAATAAATTAATCTTATTAAATTTCATGTGTGTTTGGGGAGTGGAAATACAAGGAATAAGGAACAAATATCACCCTATTCTTCGCCGACATGTATTGGGGAGTGGAAATACAAGGAACAAGAGTCCTCCTTTGCATACATCGTAACTCCCCCCAACTGTAACCCATCCTCTCTTGAATCGCGTGTTGCATTTTCGTCCCGTAACGAATTTGATGGGGAAACCTGCGAAAACACATGCTCCTCGTCAAGATAGTTTTGGCGGTCCCCTATTCATACAAGGTTTTCAATCAAATTATATCTTTTCTGCGTTTTTAATTCTTGTTGATAGCTGAGAATTTTAGAGAGATTTTAACCCCTGTTTAAAAATAGGTGTCTTCACTGAGCTTCAGATTTACTGCTATCCGGGGATGCTTTAATGAGTACTTCGCAATCTTCTTTAATGTTTATATATGAAATGTTCCAAACGAGCAACTCTGTTGTAAGTTATGATATCGTATTTAGATTTTCATGGTCCATAGACCACTCTTGAGAATATCACTTTCTCAATGATAATGCTCACACACAAGATGCTCTTCATAATGATACCATACTACAGTTTTATAGAGTACATCGTGTTACCTCGTTCATTCTTTTATCATTGATAAATAAATTTATTTTACTGTTGACATTTAGAAGAGCACTTCTCAGTACTGCAGTTATCGTTTTCAGGAAGAAATAGACGCTGCAATGCCCGCATTTTTAAAGGAGGCGTATTGAGAAAACGTTTTCTTTTGATCGCAGATCAATGACCTTAATCGATTTAGGTATTCTGCATAGCCCCAGTATTTCATCTGCAGATAATATCGGTTTTCTCGGGTATCGCCAGTTGACGTAAAAGGGAGAATTATGTAAAATATAAGAGTCATATAGTCCCCACATGATTATGTTTTATTATAAATGCAACATACACTTTTGTGTGTCATGCATGTATGTATTTCTTGTATGTATGTATTCACTCATTAATATATGCATCACACACACATATATATATATATATATATAATATATATATATGTATACATATATATATATATATATATATATATATATATATATATATATATATATATGTGTGTGTGTGTGTGTGATGCATATATGAATGGGGGAATACACACATACAAGAAATACATACATACATGCACGACACACATAAGTGTATGTTGCATTTATAATAAAATATAATCATGTGGGGACTATATGACTGTTATATTTTACATAATTCTCCTTTTTACGTCGACTATATATATATATATATATATACAGAGAGAGAGAGAGTTAGTTAGATATTAACTGACATTCTGTTAAACTGCATTCCCCTCATACTGCCTTTAGTTTCATTAGAAAATCAGCTGTAACTTAAAATGCAAAAAAATTCTGTTAAAAGGAGAAAACTTATAAGGTTTAACTAAACTATTATTTACAGTATAATAAAACATTACTTGTTGCACTGAGCAAATTTTGTGTTTATAAAAATGGAATTCGTGCTTTTTATAGAATGTTGTATCACCCATAACTTCATTTATAATTGTGGAACCGATCCTATCGGGGAGAAGCTCCCACCTACAGGGATTGATTTCACGGATCCTGAACCTTATTTTTCTCAACTCTCTACTAACCAATCACCTTTCTCCATTCCATCAATTGGTTACATGCATACAACTATATTAAAAACTACGTTAGTGGGCGTGGCCCAGGAAACACACTTAACCCTCCTCTTCTGATGATCACCCATAACTGTGATATCTTAAGTATGACTCCGTGAAAAATATCACATATTTACTTCAACTGGAGATATCCTGTTGCTTTCTAGAGTACAAAGAGCTTAAGGGATTAGTGGTGCAGTCACGAGAGGGACTAGTTTGCGTCTTAATCTCTGCTCCTTTGCAAATTAACAAATCCATTAACAAAATTAGTTAACGCATTGGGGATTATTTTTTCTAGATAGTCTAAGCTTTTTATTAAATTATCCGCACAAAATCGGTTCTAGTTCTGTCCACTGATAAGATGCATACTGCATTAACGGCAAAAAACTTATCTCAAAAGTACAACATGTTATCTTGATAGTTTAAAGCATAAAAAGTCAAAATTATGAAGTTGTTCTTTATGATATTTTCTTTACTGCTTTATAGTCGAACGAGACAAAATAGATGTAATAACCAATATCTCGAGCACAACTTTTAATTCGATTAAATGCTTTAAGTGAGTTTATTAAAAATGCTCGGAAAATAAAAATTGTAAATTTATTCAATGTACGAAACAGTGGGCTGCAAGGGTAAAGACTGTCGAAAATTTTGAAACAAAGAAAGCTGAAAAACCAACTTTATGTTTGATATATAGTACCAAAACAGTCATTCCGCAATGTACAGGTTATTTATAAAAAAGTGATTTGTCCATAAAATTTTTTTAATTTGTAAAAATTGGAGCACAAAATCATTTTTTTCGAACACCAAACTTTGAGTACGATGAAAGACATAAACTCTGATTTTCATTAGAAGTCTGTGGGTTTGAACATCGTTAATGACAAGGGTTTTTGTAGCAAATCGAAGTTGATTTTTAAAGATTGCCTCAAACCATTCCCCCAATCACTTGGCTTAAAAAAAACCGTGGCACCCCATAAACCAACACACCAACTGTCAAATTCTAATAAATAGTTTATCTTATAATGGGGAACAAACAACGTCCTTCTATGGTGTTTATTCATTATACTTTCATATAAATTTCACTTAACATAAAGGTTGTGCGACAAATTTCATTAAATAAAAGTTTTTCAAATATCGTGAATCAGCACTTGCTAATTGCGGATCTTAGCCCTTTAAATTCAACAACAGAATCCTCTCTTTTTTTCTAATTTCTAAATAAAAGACACCAGGCAGATGCTCAGCAACATTGATGCGCCAAAAAAAGATAATTATAATCAGAAACCCAATTAAAAGGTGCCTATCACAGAAAAGAATCTTACGGTAAAACGATGCGCTTTTGGCCTTTTCTTTCCAGAAAAAAGAGGAAAAGTTATAGCTGTACGTAGAAACTGTTGTCCAAAATATCCTAATATCAGAGGATGGCCGGATGGCAAAGGCGCTAGATTCGAGTTCATAAATGTAATCATAAATGTTTGTAGTCGACTAATGGGCAGCTTTTCAGTTGCAACATAAGCTAATAGTTTTGAAAGAAAAGTCTTTGGGGTTACCTCCTGCTCACTTAAAAAATATTTAATTTATTGAAAGAAAAAGTTTGCATTCCATTCCGTTATTTAAAAGCATGTTCGTATATATATATATATATATATATATATATATATATATATATATATATATATATATATATATATATATATATATATATATATATATATATATATATATATATATATATATATATATAATAAACTTTTGTTTAACTATATCATTAAATCTATTCTATATACAATATTTATGGTGTCAGTTTTATCAGTAGTCAATATAGTTAATATACAGTAATATAGATTATGATAATTACTTTTAATAAATAATGTAATAATAAAACAAACTAACTAACGAAAAAATAAAAAACGGTCATAGACTGCCAAACAAGTTAACTTACCCTAACAATGAAAACATAAATTATCTCTGTTGGTTTATTTATTTTTAGTTATATTTTTAATAAATAAATAATTAAATGAATATATAATATATGATTCTGAAAACATGTAATAAAAAAAAAAGGAAATATCAAGTTACGCTACAACCACCCGGAAGGAAATTTTCAATCTTAATCTATTTATACAATAATTGTTAGTAATTTATAATTATAAAATAGTGAATCCACATTTATTATTTTTAAACATTCATATTTTTCTTTTGAATCCAAACAACATAAATATTTAGTCTCAGTAGTCATATTATGTTTATTTGTGAACATAATAATTCAAAAAAATATTGACTAATTACCATGTTAAAAAAAAGTTAATTAAATTAATTTAATGATAAATCTCTTTTTTAATTTTCTTTCTTTCATTTAAAATATTTGATATCTCAATTAAAAAATAATAATATAAAGACAGTAAATTTGAGTTAACGTAATTTGGTTGGTATTAATTAAAACCAGAAATCTTTGAAAGTACAAATTTTACGAAAAAAAATTGTGATTTTTGTATACATATTTCAGCTAAATTATGCAAAAGGCTACGTTACGTAAAAAAACAAGTCATAAAAAACCATATACAATAAAAAAGCATTTCTGAAAGCATGCTATCTTAAATGCATGATAAACTCGCCATTTTGGTCCCACTTAAGTTAACCGTCTCGTGCAACCCTACTCTAACAAGTCGTCTGCAGACTTTCGTTTAATGAGCTAAGATCGATGTAGAAAACTCCTCCACTAGAGGGCGCCCCAGGCACTCGAAGTCTTCTCGCTCCCCACTTCGGAAGCTTTGCCCCTTTTTTTTTATTTTAACAAACTCGCATAAAATGCTGCTCATTGTTAAAATGGGTTATGTCAGAACAAAAGTTGGGCGAAGAAAATCCAAGTTTTCGGCACAGGGTATTGTTTGTCAAGAAAAGTTTAGAAACTTTGGAAAATTAGAGAAAGTGTTTTCAAAAGTTTCACAGGAAGGAAAGTTTTAATTCTCCAGTTTGTTGCATAATTAAAATATTTAATTGAGTGAGACACTGTCCTTCGAAGCTCTTTAATTCGTTTAAAGCGAACAATCTATCTTCTGCCTATTTTATATGCAAGAAAAGTTAGAGGTCTCTGGGTAATCCGATACCGTGGAACTTGTTTCATTCGTCACCCCGGGGGACTTTTATTAACAGAGGACTTTTGGAGAGGTAATTTTCCTGTGACAGTCTACTGTCATTTATAGCGACTCAGATTGTCTGCATTGACACGTAAGGAAAACTATGCTCAACAGCTCACGATAAATTACGTAGTAAGGAATCTATCGGGTATTATAAGACTTAATCACACTTTTTTAGCTTGGACATCTGGGACGAATGTACTTTTTCATTTCTGGCTCATATGCTGTTTAATGAATAATATAAATTCCAATGCAGAAAGGATTTTAGATGAGCAAATTGGCCCATTAACCCTTACATCGGCTCATCGGTCTAGGAGACCGCTGTTGCACCTGCTCTGAAGGGTGGGGTGGTGGTGGGGGGTGATCAGACTGTTGAGTGTTTGTGAGTTCTTCAGTCAGGTCCTGACCTTCAAGTTCAACATATCGGAGATTTTCGCACGCTCATATTTTGTCGGTAAATTTAATCTTTGTAAAACATAGTCGGTCTTTTGGACCGATGAGCCTTGAACTGATTTAAATATTTGCCGGTCTGTATGACCGATAAGCCTTGAACCGTATTAATTATCTGTGAATCTGCATGCATTCGCTTTATTGAGTGGTCTACCTTTTATTGCTGTTTTTAAGAGGGAACTACTGCATGGAGTTTTATATAAAAAGGACATCAGAAATTTGTTGAAATTTTCAAAACATAATTTCTAATTTCAATATATCATGCTACAGTGGATTACAACATAACATTGATGTGACGAAATTATTTACAACTTTCATATTGTATAACCCGCTTTTGCATCCCAAATGACACTTAAGATTATAAAGATTATAAACATGTAACATTATAAAGCCAAATATAAAGGATTTTTTTAATTTCTGACCTCCAAAACCGAATTCAAAATAAAGTCTGGAGCAAGACCTCAATGACCTTCCTGATTTCCCACGTGAAATTTCTGTTGCTGCTTTCAGCATTACAACTTAAAACGATTGCCTGGCTGTGTATTTAAACATAATGGTAACTTTTTCTACCCCTATATGCCCTCCTTGTAATTCCGACAACATGGACTGTCAGCACATCATGTCCTGCCCCTTCTTAACTGGACGTTCTCTGTTCAGACGTTAGTGCGAGGCCCATGATCGCTTAAGAATTGTATCTTATTTGCTTTTTTTTGTTTATATATTTTTCTTTTTCTTGTCCTTTTCCGTTTGAAAATTTCTTTTTTTTCGGTATACTTAAGGACTTTTTGGACAGGTTTCTACATTAGAAATAAAAAAAATGAGATTTTCAGAGCAATAAAACGTTTGTTTTTACACGTGAACCCTTTAAAGGGAATAAAATCATTTGTAACTGACATTGTTTCATTGTTTCTGCTCTTTAGTTTTTATTTTTTCTTGGCAGTGACAGATTTCCAGTCAGAAGAATCTTATACATTTTACTTGGAAAATTTGCACGAGTGTGTTTGTAGATAAATGTTTCAGTGTGCAATCAGTGATCTATTAGTTACTAGAAATTTTTCATTAAAGTTGTAATTTCTTTATTACTTTAGTCATTATTCCAACGATACTGTAATCCATGTTGGTCTAGAAATTGAAAGTTGCAGTCCTCATCTTTTCATTTCAAAAATAAAGACGCTAACAATTTGCTAAACTTGATATTCACTGTGTAAAAATAATGATAAATCGTAGTTTCCAGGAAGAACAGTTCTTAAATCCCCTGATACAGAATTCTTGAAAATCTTTTGGAGAATACATACAGCAAGACAGGAGAAATTATGAAGCAGATGGTTGCTCCTTACCATGGCTTAAGTTTAGGGGTCATGCGAAAATGGTGTCATGGTGAAGTATTTTCTTAAACGATAGTAACATTCATTGGTAGATTTTACAAATATACGCCACGATTGTATGGTTTGGTTTGGTTTAGTTGTAAGTGCTCTGGCCATTTTGTTTTTGCTACACGAGGGCTCGTTAGACCTGGATCTACTGCTTAAAGCTGATTCCGAAGGGCTACAAACGTCCATACAAAAAGTGGGACTCGAATCCATAGATTCTGGCACCGATTGTCAGCGCCATAGCCATCGTCTGCTCGCCATTTTTGTTGACTCGAGACCAAGGGCAGAAAAATGGAAAGTTGTTGTTCCTGTTCTTTTTAACGTGGCTGGCACTGTCTATTACGACATTTGCGCAACTAAATCACGAATTTGTTAGCTTCCTTATTATGGGAGCAACCTATAGGTGGGCTCATATAGCTCCCTAATATCAGCATTGACCTCGGAGACGGCAAACAATTTGTAGAGAAAGGATCACCATGCTTATCTTCAATGCTAAAACTCAAAACAAATGAAACTATAATTCCCTCGAAGTAACGATCAAGTAAATGTTGAACCTTTTCATAAACAGATGACATACTGATGCCATGTGAAACATCTTTTACATTCTTTTATCATTTGATAACAATATGGAAAAATCATAATCCTAACGAAAATATGATAAAATAAGTAATATTTGCACAGAGTAAGTTATATAAGCAGTAAGGATAAATAAGTACGCAAGATAATGAGCTAATAATATTTTTCTTTTCAATTAAGTTAACCATTAACTTTTGTAATTACAGGCTGACACACTATATTTAATTACATATTCTACCGAAGAAGTTTTTATGACCTCGCAATTTCAATCTAGTCTAGACATTGTGGACTTTAAGAGGTATTTGAAAAATTCCTTGATCTCTGTCGCGACTTTGCTCATTGCAGATTTCGCTATGATTTCTTTTCGGGATGTAAATAAGAGCTTAAATTTCACGACCAGGGACATCAAGGATTAATTTTCCAGTAATTTTTTCCACTTATGATTTAGATTGGACTCATCTCCTGGATATTTCAAGGTTATCCAGTAACAAAATTCTTTATTAATGGTTTGCTATTGCTAGATAAGGGGGAAAATTTTCTGTTGGTAACTTGCTACAATTACAGTCCGATAGACAGAAAAATATAATTACACAAGCTATCTAACCAATGATAATTGTAGCAAGTATATATATACCGGGTGGCCATAATTAAACTGACAGTGCTCACAGTGTTCTGTAGCGCGATCTATTTGCGAGAATGACACCACATTTTGTAGGAAGATTAAACAAGATGGGGGACGAAGGATTCCGCGAAAAAATAAATTAGTTCCAAAAGTCACCGCTAGGGGAATATTTGGCGCTGTGTAATAGAAAATAGAGTGTTAACAAATGCAATTTAATACGGAATAAAATTACCTTTTATTATGCACATTACCTTTTATTATGCACATTTATTACCTTTTATTATACCTTTTATTATGCTGTCCAACATATGGCGATATTTCTCTCCGGTAACAGAACAGGTTTCCGGTCCTGTCGGGGTAATGTTCTCATAGAAGAATGGACCTACGATAAATTCCGCTGTGAACCCACACCAAACAGTTACCTTTGGTGAATGTAAGGGAATTTCTGTGACTGCATGTAGTGATTTGTCATCCCAAATTCGGCAGTTCTGGGTATTCACAGTTCCATGCAGGTAAAAGTGGACATCGTCTCCCCATAAGATTTTCCACGGCCAAGCATCATCCACCTCCATTCTGGCAAGAAAGGTGAGAGCAAAAGTCAATCGCTTATCATGGTCGGGGTACAGTAACTCCTGTACACGGCTGATCTTGTACGGATAGAAGTTGATAATCTTTCGTAAGATTTTCCATACCGTACTGTAAGGCATATCCATATTCCGAGCTAATCCACGAGCACTAGAGGTGGCAGCAATATTGTCTGGTCCGCTGTCGACAATCGCCGTGGCAACTCCTTCGATTGTATCCTGTGGTACAGGTTTTCGTCCTCTGCCTGACTGAACCTTCAGAGAACCTGTTTTCTCAAACGTCGCAACCATTGCTTTTAGCCCATTAACTAACACAGGACCGTTACCTTTAGGCATTTTTTTGTGCGTTCTAAAAGCACGAAGAGCGGCTGACGCGTTGCACTGGTTGAGGTAAAAGAATTTGACCAGTAACGCACGCTCGACTAAAGAAGGAACATTGCACATAAACTTTCAATCCGATTGTTTCGAAACGTAACACATTGCCTTTTAAAACCCAAGCAGCTGGCACTGTGCCAATGGATGTAACGTGAAATTTGAATAAAGAACTTCTTCTTCTGCTCAGCGTACGTGATATTGCAGATCACGAGACTTTATCGGTGTTTATGTAGATTTTACGCTTTTTTAAAAGTGTTGCCATATTGCACTTGAACTAAATAAGACCATATTGCACTTGAACATAATAAAAGGTAATGTGCATAATAAAAGGTAATTTTATTCCGTATTAATTTGCATTTGTTAACACTCTATTTTCTATTACACAGCGCCAAATATTCCCCTAGCGGTGACTTTTGGAACTAATTTATTTTTTCGCGGAATCCTTCGTCCCCCATCTTGTTTAATCTTCCTACAAAATGTGGCGTCATTCTCGCAAATAGATCGCGCTACAGAACACTGTGAGCACTGTCAGTTTAATTATGGCCACCCGGTATATATATATATGTGTGTGTGTATATATATCTCTATATATATATGTATATATATATGTATATATATGTATATTTATATATATATATATATATATATATATATATATATATATATATATATATATATATATATATATATGACACGATACTTACACTGTGTACTCTTTAACTAAATAATTAATCTAAAAGCAGTTATCAAAGTAGGCTTGCGGTACTAAAAACATTATTAAGGTATACTTTAAAAACATTTAAAAACTTTATTAATTGACATTAATTAAAATCCTGACCAACCCAGCTAAATCTCCATCATCTCTCAAGCCCCGCGACCGGCCTCTCTGAATGTAAGCCGCAATCTAATTCTTTGTGCTTTTGTCAGACTTGCGTGATTTTGAACATTCGATGATTGCGAGAGCGCGATGATGGCCCAACGCGCTAGGCAATTAATCACTGATGACCTCGGTCTTGTGAACTCTCCGCTACAAAAATCAACATACTTCCTGAATTAGAAAACACTAAAATCACTAATAGTAAATTACTCTTTAACGCTAATTTGCCTAATTTTAACCCAAATTAATATAATTAACTATAGTTTAATTTTCTAGCATTAAAAACACGCATATACACACACACGCGCGCTCTTGCGCACATGTTAAAACATGTGTAAGGCAAGACAGTGCCCCCGTATCCTGTCTCTCCGGACGAAAAGAAAGGCCATCTCGCAATTCTCACAGTATTTTGCGTTCTGTGCGGAAATTCACATATTTTATCGTGTACTTCCTATTTTGTCCTTTTTTTAAAATTTCATTTATTTTTTTCCTTACATGTGATCATGAGTTCCAAGACGTTGAGTGATACCCCTCAGTATAAAAGAAAAATAATGACAACCACGATCGAACAGAAAAAAGTAATAATAGATAAGTATGACCTTGATTTCAGCGTGTCTGATCTCGCTCCTCTACTTCGTTACTATCCCATTAGGCCAGGTGTAGTAAACCTTTTCATACCTACCGCCTACTTTTGTATCTCTGTTAGTAGTAAATACTACATTGTAGGATTGCATTATTTTAGCGTTTTAATTTGTGACTCGTTATAAACAGTAAAGAATTTCATAAAAACCTAATGAAAATGTATTTAAATAATGCTATGAAAATTTTTTAAACATTACTTTAAAAAAATTCCATTTCAATGTTTTTAAATGTGAATTAAATTTTTAAAAAATTCCATGTCAATGTTTTTAAATGTCAATTAATTTTTTTTTAAATTCCATTTCAATGTTTTTAAATGTCAATTAAATTTTTAAAAAATTCCATTTCAATGTTTTTAAATGTCAATTAAATTTTAAAAAAAAGGAAAGGACTTCAGTATCGGATAAAACCCCTAACGCCCACCATGAAATCCAGAACGCCCAATAGTGGTCGGTAGGGACCAGGTTGACTACCACTCCATTAGGCCATCAACACCTTTCAGTACAAGTTGAGTAAAGATAAATTTTATTATATTTTACCTCGTTATATTTTAATCATATCAATGTTAATTGATGTCTAGTTTAAAGATTTTGTAAAAATAAATAGAGCTATCAATTTATAAATTGCCCAATGTGAAAGTCTGATTTTCAGGTACGAATTAATTCAATTTACATTACTCCTTATTGGATATATTCGTATTGAGGTAAAACTGTGTGCCTGTGTATTATATATATATATATGTATATATACCGGGTGCGTCATAAATTCGTGCAAAGTTCAAAAATTCGTACTAAATAATATAATTCTCGGAAAATTTTTCTGTTTGCGCGTATAGGATCACAGGGACATTGGTTTTTTTTCCATGTAAAAAAAAAGTTTCCAAAAATAACCGAAAGAGGGCGCTTTGGCGTGACCACGTTAAGCCTGCATTGTATGAAAGACCTGCGTTACCTGTTGTTACCCTCATGCAGGCTGGTGCCCCGCCCCACATTTCACGTGATATGAAGACATTCCTGTTGGAATCTTTCACTGAAGACTGATTTCTGTAAGTCACGGTTATAAGGTTCAGTGGCCCTCACGATCACCAGACTTGACTCCGGAAAAATTTTAGTTGGGGGAATACTTTAAGTCTCATGTGTACCAGGGCTCCACAACCACTTTGTTGGAACTGAAAAATGTCATTCGACGGACAGTCGCTGCCATCGATGCTAGATTCCGCTGTAATGGGCTTAGTGACGCGCCTCACTTGCCCGTTACCTTGCGTTGGTAGTATTGTTGAACATCTGTTACTTTAAAATAAATGCACAGTCTCATGTTATTGTGATATCTTTGATTTTCTGTTTGAGTTTCCCTGATTTGCATAAAACGTCTCAGTATGAAGTGTGAGCGCCCTCTCTCGGTTACTTTTGGAAACTTTTTTTTTTTTACATGGAAAAAAAATCTAATGTCCCTCTGATCTTATTGGCACAAACAGAAAATTTTTCTGAGCATTACTTTTTTTATTATGAATTTTTGAACTTTGCACGAATTTATGACGCACCCGGTATATATCTTACTATTAACAGCTGAAGGTAAACAAATGTTAGTTTGTTAGTTAGCAGACACGGGGACGGGCTAATCTCGCGAACCGAGCATAGCAGGATATCGCGACTGGTACCGATATACGCGGACGGCCGAGACGCGTGCACTGATGCTATCCTCAACTTTCAAAAATTTAAACTTTTATAATTATTCAATTAAAACTGCCGAACTCAATAGAAGAGGACAGCAGAAAAAGTTGACATTCCGGGTGGGCCAGCTCCTTTCCGTTTCTCAAAGTTCCGTTCACCGAAGTAACGGTGGCTCAGAGGTATCGCTCCTGACGTCTAATCCTAAGGTCCCGGGTTCGAAACCAGCCGCCGTCGGGTGCAAGAACATATTAGAAGAACATAATTGAAATCCACAAGAACATATTTGAAGTACCAGAAATAATTTTAGTTTTAGGAAAGGAGAAGTTAAAGCCTTTAGAATTTTTTTGTAATTGTATGAGAAAAATTTGAAAAAGGAAATTTTAAATAATTATTTTTTTTTAATCTAATATATTTTTAAAAGGGAATAAACAGTTTTTAATCTTTATTATATAAAGCCATTTCATTTTAAATCAAAAAAAGCAACACATCGGGTTGCCACTCAGCTAGTATATATATATATATATATATATATATATATATATATATATTGTAATGAAGCGCCTTCGGATATATGAAAATTTTATAGAAATATTAAGAGGTGAAGTCGATCGAAGGCTTTTATCATTACATTGTTTTGATGAAATTGGGAACGCCGGCTGAGCGGGACGATAATTATAGAGAGGAGAGGTCCTGTGTGACGTAAGGTAGTGAATAGTCCTGCGGCGGTGGTCAACTTGGGAGGTAGATCGCCAGACGAGATTAAGAGAGTTGTCGCCAGGATTTGACACTACACGACAATGGACTGTGTTTTCAGATTTACAACGGCGGCATGTAAGAACCAAGGGCGTCGTGTGAGGTTTCTGCGAGCATGTTTTCCGTGGGGGCGTGTGCGGCTTAGCTGAGGGCGGCCAATAAAATAAAGTTTAAAATGAGCAAGCGAATGAGTTTTTTTGCTGAATCTTGTATGGATGAGAAATTTTGAGGAGGAGGAAACACGAAAGAAGAAAGGAGTTTGAAATGTATAAATTAGGGAGTTTAAAAAAAAAAAAAAGAGGCTCTCTCAGATCTCCCTCTCTCGAGTTTCAGACTCAGACATCTGGCGTGTCGGGTCCAGCTTCGGTTCCCCGCTTTTATCCTGAGATTTTGCGTATTGGAGTAGAGCTGCGGTTCTCCTGGTGTTATTACTGCGTTCAGTCGAACTTGGAGTTCCCCACAAATATTAATGATAAAATAGAAGTTCCCCTGCATATAAAATAATAGTGGAGCGAGTAGTGGAGCGGTCACAAGAATCATCAAGAGACGGAGAATCAAGAGGTGTGTGTGTGCCCTGCCTATGTACAGAAGGATCCAAAGGACCCCAGCTAGACGAGTCAGCGGATTCAACAATTAGATAAATATCAACGGAACTGAGTGAGTGGCACAATTTTATTGTTTAGATCAGTCCCCTTTTTGTTGTGGTTTTTTTTAAATAGGTTGTTTACGGTCAGAGTAGGAGTAGTTTATATAAGAGTTAGAGTTGAATAAGTATTTTGAGTTTTGGTATTTTGTCGTGCGCTCCCTATTTTCCTCGTCAAGTAAATTTTGAATGTTAAATTTCGATATAATGATAAACTAATTTTGGCATATGGATAAGTGTGCCTATAAAAAATATGATTAAAATAATGTGTACAAACAATGTATAATAATTTGTAAATAAATTTAAGTTGAAGTTAATTTTAAATCTCTCTGTTTTATTTTGTTTCTCAATTTTTTAGTTCCCTTGTTCGTCAATTGCTAGTTACGTCCTGGACTACGGGTTATTAACAAAATAAATTTTAAAAACACAACGCACCCAACTACCCCTTTATAAATAATTTAATGTACTAACTAACTATTTCACGCCCGTTAAAATAACTTTGGACGAGCAATACGACATATATATATATATATATATATATTTATTTATTTATAACGGAAATTAAGTTTTATAAAAAATCTCTTTATAAAAAGGTTGATATACAACTATGGTTTATTCCTGAATAATGTCTCCTCTACATTTTTGAGCAGATCATCCTTTAAAAAAATGTGCGTGAGCGAGTAATATACAGTTGGAAATGAAAAAGGAACAAAAAAAATCTCTCGCCCAACCTCTAAGGAGAAAAAAAAGGAATCTTACACACAAATCTGCAAAAATAAGACAATTCATTGTTTAAAGCCTTAAAAGTAACATATTAGTCTCCAAAAAGTTTGCGAGATAAGTAAATTGTGAAGAGCAATATTTGTGTCAAAAAACGAAAGTCTTCCTCGATCCTTTATTTACAGCTTTAAAAGCCCCGCCTCCATTTTTCCGTAGGATAAGCACTTCAAGACCGGGATTAAGAAACTGGGATTTAGACATTTTCCTTCTTTCACAGGAGACAGTGGCCATATCTTCCGTTTCAAGTGTTCTTTCTAGTAAAAATTAGATGTACTTAAAATATTCTTTAGAAATCGTTCAGATACGTTTTTATCTGAGGTTGTGTTCGAAATAGACGATCAGTTGCGCCAATTCATTTACTCAAAGTGGACTTGCTGATGTCCTGTAAGGACTGAACTGTAAGTGCAAATGATATAAAAACTGTTGATATAAGTTGAAAATTTTAACATTGCCTAAACTTTAGTTTTTTGGATTAGCATGGAAAATAGACTATATTCGATAAAAAGTATTGATATTTTTTTCACGGTTAACAGGTGCTTATGAGTATTTAACTTCAAGAAAAATATACTTTAAATATATAAAAATATTTATAAACAATGATTTTGATTATTTTAAGCTAATAAAATTATATTATACAAAATTACCACTGAGAAAAATATTTATAGGACCTTTTCAGAATTTAATTTTTTGAGACTATAAGATTATAGTTCATTTAAACTTCACTAAATTTTCCTATTAATTCCTAGTTTATAAAAAAAATAATCTGGGAATATAACATTTCTTTAGTCATTAAAAAAACTACAAAAATACTGGCTATGCTTAAAACTTCCTCGATATTACAAGCCTATTACATTTTTCGACTCTTCATATTCTAAATATAGCTTCTACTCCAGATGCCATTATAGTAAAAATTTAAAAATTCTGCATCATTTTTTAGTAAATCTCTTTACAATACAAAAGATGATGAATTCTTAAGAAACTGAATTCTGAAGAGTTTTTCTCTAAAGCAGAATCAAGAGAGTCTTGTATATGCTGCAATAAAACAAAATCTCTTAAACTCTGTAAGAAAAGTTAGAATTTTAATATTTTGCGAGCATGTAGGTGAAATTCACTTTATCTTAATCTTTTTAAATTCTCCTGCTTCTTTTGCAGTTTTTAAATTTATAAATGGAGTTTTAATCTGCATATTTTTTTTTGTAAATGTGTTTGTCATAAACACTTAAACTAGACTTTAAGAATAGGAACTGCGGTACAAAGAGCATATCAGAAAAAGTAAATAAAAAGTGGCAATATATATATATATATATATATATATATATACACAGTGGTACCTCGACTTACGAGTGTATCGACTAGTTTTTCGAGATACGAGCATTCTCTCGGTAGATTTTTTGCTTCGAGTTACGACCTAAAGTTCGGGTTACGAGCAAGCTTCAGATATCCCACCGCTAGTTTGAGCAGCGAATGCCATGTTACGTGCTCATCAAATGAGAACACAAGAAGCATGCAATATTTACAACCTTTATGTACAATAATTATACAATTGTATACATATCATTCTGAGACTACTATCCAGCCTTAAACCCAGATTTTAACACTGAACCCGGGGCAGCTCAGAACCGAACATTGAGTCGAAATCAGAAACCGAACAGCGCCCAACCTCTCTCGCAAAGAGATAGCTTCAATTCCCTCCCCCAGACTGGAACTTCCCATGGGGTCTAAGGGATGGGATGACCTTGGTCCTAGGATCGCAAGCTCTCCCCTCTCTACGAATTCTGATAAAACGTTCTTCAAATTCTCAGAAAGAAGAATGTGGACATTACAGCCACAGTGAACGATGCAACAATCGCCCAGTTTCCGTGTCTCACTCGTTAACTTTAAGAGAGTAGCTAGTAATAAATGCGAAAGTGAGGAAAACGGGGCGAAAAGGTCAAAAATCAATGAATAAGATTGAATTTTTCAGTTCAGCCTTTCTCTTCCTCTTCCATCAGCATCTTCAAGTTTGATTTCCAAGGTAAATGTTGTACATTACACTTAATAAAACAAATTTATTGTAGTACATTCTATTCTATTGCATTTTTATACAATGTTTGTCGTTTATAAGCACGTTTTACTTATTTAAAATCATATAACTAAAAATTACTGTGTTTTGGGGGATCCCGGAACGAATTAATGGCAATTCCCTTCATTTCAATGGGGAAAATTGATTCGAGATAAGAGTATTTCGATTTACGAGCTCCGTCAAGGAAAGAATTAAACTCGTAAGTCGAGGTACCACTGTATATATATATATATATATATATATACTATATATATATTATATATTATATATAATATATATATATATATATATATATATATATATTATATATATATATATATATATATATATATATATATATATATATATATATATAGTGTTAGTTCTTGTAATTAAATGTCTTGTCAGTAAAAACATTTTAAACCAAAAAATCGGCTGCAAAGTATGCCTTGTGGACCATGATAATGCTGGATAATACAGTATATTGAACGGTATAAGAATGTATATACAGGGTGTTCGGAAAATGTCTGGCCAAACTTTAAAGGGGGTTAGAGAGAATGAATATAAAGGAATTCGCAGTACAATGCGCGTCCGGAAACGCCGCGTGAAGGTGGTAGAGGGCACTGCGTTTGGCAGTCGAAAGAAGCCGGCGATGCTGGAAGCTGTCATTCGTTGCTGTGATTTCATACAGCTTTACGAGTGCTAAACTAGCAGATATGTATCAGAAGTATGACGTTGCGAATGGAAATGGGATGGTTGCGCAAAGGTTGTACAAGGAACGATTTCCCAATAGAGAAATAGCGAATCGTTTAACTTTCGGGCGACTACACTGACAACTTCGAAAAGCTATGTTGCGAAAGCACTCAAGCACGATGGAGCACCGGCACAATTTAACTGTGATGTCAGGAATTACCTGGACGCTACTTATCGACACCAGTGGATTGGTCGAGGTGAACCTGCTCCCTTGCCGCCACGATCACCAGATGTGACCTGCTTGAATTTCTCTCTGTGGGGCCACATGAAAAGCATAATCTACGATACCCTTCTGGACTCCAACGTCGATCTCATCGCCAGATTGGCTATTGCTGCTGAATATGTGTAGGACATGGCTGGTGCTTATGCTAATGTACACCGCTCCATAAGGCGGCGATGCGAAGCTTGTAATATGGTTGATGGTCGCTCTTTCGAGTATTTGCTGCTACACGTTGATTTAATAAAGGGCGTGTTACATTTGTTGTGTCTACCTCCTTTTACCTTTCCACTCTCTTTACTCTCCAGGACTTTTACTTGGCGTTTCCGGACACACATTGTACTGCGAATCGTTTTATATCCGTCCTCTCTAAACCCCCTTTAAATTTTAGCCAGATATATATATATATATATATATATATTAGCATTATTGCCCGGCGTTGCCCGGGTAGATATGTAGATATAAAATTTTTCATGCATTCCATCAAAAAAATACTGGGCTGCACCACCCGCTCTTCATTTTTATCTGGCCAGACAGAATGCCCTTAGCGCGTTTCTACTGAAATGATATACCCAGTATATTTTTGATAGAAAGCATGAACAATTTTATATCTGTATATCTATCTACCCGGGCAATCATTCTTTAAAAATAATTTCATTAATTTTCTTATGCCTTAATATAACTAATGGACTAATAGTTCGGAATGAAAGTTGTGTGCCGTTATGTTTCTCTGTTTAAAGAGCTTTTCCTCCCACAGCTTAAAAAGCCCCAAAACTCTAAAAGAGTTATCTTATATGATTTCACGGAATAAGTAATTCAAATACATATCGTATGTTAACTCTGTTTCGTGAACTTAGGGGAAAAAACCTGTAGAACTCTTAAGGGAACAAGGCACCATCAAACTCGTTTTTCTTTAATTTTCAATATTTTAATCTATAGACCCCATGAGTATAAATAATATTATTTTCTACTACATTGGAGATACTTAGAATTCACAAATAAGTATTTTGTAGACGAATAAGACATGTTTACAAAAAAATTCTTCAAAAATACTGGAATTTTTTAAAATGCTCCACGCGCCTTTATTTTCTTCTGATTTATTCCAAATTTCTCGGAATTGTTAATGGAAAGTTGAATTGTTAATGGAAAGAAAAAATTGTTAATGGAAGTCTTTGTCACTAAACAGTGCATAATTCTTTGAAATCATAAATTTTTTCCGATTTTTATAGACCATAAAATGAAGCAGAAACATGCAAAAACTTTAAAAAATAACAGTCAGAATTAAAAAAATTAATTTAAGACTTAATAAAAATAAATAAATTCACAATTATATTTATATACATATGGTAAACTTATAATAAAAAAATTTAAGTTTTTAATTGATATGCAATGCGCATGGAGAAAATTTTGAAAATGTTTTTTGAAAACAAGAATTATTCTGCCAAAAATAACTTATTTTGAACTCTAATGGTTTTGAGTTCATTTAAACAGGAAATATTTCTTATTTTGTAGATACAGTTAAAAATTTCGAGTCTGATGGTCCCTTGTCCCCTTAAACTTCTTCCCATTTTATGATCCTCAAACATATATTTAGATAATATATTTAGATTAAGATATTTAGATCAACAGAAGGCTTTCAAAAAACTGGCCATGGGACAAACTTATTTTTTCTTTTTTTTCTTCCTTTTTTTGCCAAATTTTATTAAGTTTTATTAGTCTCAATGCCATTGTCTAAAATTAGCAAAAGCAGCGGTTCTCAACATTTTTAGATTCACGACTCCACTAAACGTAAGAAAAATAAAATAAACACTTCACCCTCACCCCCGTCACCCCCAGACAAACTCTCAAACCACCCCTAAATCACCCCTCGAAACAAACCTCTTTTCCCCCGCATATCGAATTTTACTGGTTGTGGTGAAGGGGCTGTATCCACATTTAAGAGGTGCGCTTAGGGACACAAAAATCATTAAAAAATTAATTTTAAAAAACTAATTGAGCCCCAAATTTCGTTTTTCCTGATTTAAGTTTCTCGGATCCTAAACATTAACTGTGCCGAATTTGGTCCCGGTGGGTGAAACTGTCTACGATTCTATAGCAGACAAACAAACAGACAACCTCTTATATATATATATATATATATCCGGGAAAATTTTATTACTGAAGAACATCAAAACTATAAATTTGAGGGACATTGGGGAAAATATATCCTATATTCACCTTTCGGCAAAATTTTTTTAAAAAATGAAGCAAAGCTTTCAGAAAACATGTTTTTATGTATCCCAAAATAACTATTATGCAAGTATCATATAAAACTGAATAACTTTCATTCTAAATATAAATCACAACTTAATACTGAATAGTTTTATTTGGGTGATATTTGTTTTATAGCCACATTGAAATTGAATTTCATCTTTTATTTTTTTTTTGTCGTCCCAGAGACGTCAACAGTTACAATGACACTACAAACCAATAAAGTATCCCAGACGACCTTGCATGTCACGGGAGTAGAGAAATTGAAATATGCTGGAATATATATATATATATATATATATATATATATATATATATATATATATATATATATATATATATATATATATATATATATATATATATATATATATATATATATATATATATATAAATATCTGTTGCTTGGTACAAGAAGTGCATGTGTAAGTTTTTTCCAAGATGACTCTGTTTGTTATGTATCTTCAAAATTATTTTCAATGCAAGAAGTACCCAAGTCTGTACAATGGTTTGGGAAACACTTTTAAAGCATCGAACAGACTTGGGTACTTCTTACATTGAAAATAATATTTTTTTCAAAGAGACATAAGCAAATAGAGTCATCTTGGAAAAAAATGATTGAGGCACTTCTTGTACCAAGCCACAGATATATATATATATATATATATATATATATATATATATATATATATATATATATATATTTATTTATTTATTTATTTATTTATTTATAACATAAAAAAACCTGAATCTTTTTCAAGATACTAAATTCTTCTAAATTTCATTGGCTGTGGATTATTACGATTTTTGGGCGTGGATTATAGCGTCCCCTCGAAAATCCTAATTTCTCGCGCATCTTACATAAGGTATCAAGGGACCTCTGACACCAGAGTCATGGATAGCCAATCATTACTCTTTTTAATAATCACATGAAAAGCGGCCTCAAAAGTTTATATAAGCCCCTGTGGGGAAAATTCGAAGAGCTTTTTTCATCTTTCGTCACCCCGAGAAGTTGTGTCATTTTGTTTAATAAAAAATTTAGTTCAATGAAACGATTGCCGTCTTTGCTCCCGGCCTCGACTACTATTATTCTTCTAAGTCTTCGTTGTGACAAGGTGGGTCCCTGATTTCATCATTCTTCTCGGTGAGGCCCATCATGTTACACACACACACACACACACACACATATGTATATATATGCAGTAAAACCTCGTTTATCCGGACTAACTGGGACCATTTGCAATCCGGAGCTATAGGCGGAACAAAATCCTTAATTGAGGATATTTACCGTTTATTACGATAAAAAAACTATGTTTTGTAACAAAAATACATAGTATTGTTTACAAGACATTAAAGAATATAAAATTCTTATGTTTCAAACACGTGTGGCTTTTATAAATAAAATTTATAAAATCAACAAATCTGATTCGGATTATGTGGAGAAACGAGGGCCGGATAAATGAGTTTTATTGTATATATATATACAGAATGGTCACAAAAAAAACTTTGACGATATATGGACCTCTAGCGGCTGTCCCTTTCAACCAATCGAATTGAGATTTCAGATATAGTTATTCTGAGGTATGCGCTCGGGATTCTGTGAACGGCAACCCGGTGGCGCTCACGGTTACTGTTATGGGTACAAAATCTCGAAATTTTCGAAATGCAACGCCCACTTTGCACGCCCAAAAAGCAGCTCTGCGAACGATCTGTGACGGCAACCACGTGGAAACTTTGTAATCCAAATAACAGTTTTATTTTGTCCGATCTGTGTTGTCATCAGAGATCGGTGTCTTGCCTCTGTCATATGCAAATTTACCCGATCGTTATTTTGTTGACCATTCGCAGAGCTCTTTGTCGTGCGTGCATAAAGCGTCCGTGTTTTGTGATACACGTACCGTTCGAAAGCTCTTTTGGGTTTTCGCATCCTCCGAGCATTTTTCGACGGGAAAAAGTGGGTGTTGCCTTTCGAAAATTTCGAGTTTCTGTACCTATAAACGTAACCGTGAGCGTCACTTTGTTGCCGTTCACATAATCCCGAGCTCATACCTCTGAATAACTATATCTGGAATCTCTATCTCGATCGCTTGAACGGAACAGCCGCTAGAGGTCCATATATCGGCAAAGATTTTTATGACCACCACCCTGTATATATATATATATATATATATATATATATATATATATAGAGAGAGAGAGAGAGAGAGAGAATGAGAAAGATTAAAGCATATCTTAGTGGTATACCGGTCAACAAAACACTCCATAATGCAAAAAATATCGTTAAACACTCCAGCCAGCTAGTCTCTCGAATGATGCCAAATTCCAAGTACACAATATTACAAAAAAAATTATGGGTACTTCTATTTTGATGTGTTAGCGTGAACAAAAAAAGATTATTTTTACAAATAAGTGTCACGTTTTGTATATCTAAAATGTACAGCAGTATGTATGATAAGTGACAGCATAAAAAATATGATCTACATTTTTCGACTAATAAACATCTTTAACAATCTTATTAAACATATAAATGTACTGTATTTCATTTTTGTATTCTTTAATTTTGCTTAAGGAGGCGGGGCCGCCTAAGGCAAGATTTAAAAATGGCACCTGTTCGAATTTTCGGGGAGACTCTTAAGTAATGAATCTATCACCTTTGAAAATATATTATTTAATAGAATAACGGACATTTTGGGAAAAGTTCATATTAAATCGAAAGAAAATTTTTAATTATTTTACAGAAACATAAAAAAATTAATACCTTCAATAATTTTAAAATAAGTTAATAAATTTGAATATAATATTTTTAGTAATAAAATAATGACTAAATCATTCTGCGAACCTTTATAGCAGCCAATGGCATCTCTATAATTTATAATTTTAACTACCGTCTTTTCTTAGAAATGACTGCTAGATTATTCTATCGCTCTTAAGTTGCTGTTCGTTGATAACTCCTTGAAATTTTCAACTATGAAAGTTTTAGTTATGCAGTATATTTCGAAAGACTGCGCTCAACGGCTGCTACAACATCTACAGGTAGTAGAATTCTTGGATATACAATGTTTCGAAATATGCAATCAAAATTTATTTTTCATAATCCCAAATTTAGCCGTTTATAATAAATATTCGCTTACATTTGAGTATTTTTATGAATTTCGTCATAGATTAAATATTAAACGAATAATACTTTTTCTTCCTTCATGAAAATTTTCCTGTTTTTTCAGTGTCTCATTTTGGCGCCTATTTCAATTCGTCGCCAGGAGCAGTCGCCTCGACACTTCACATATGGGACCGAATTTCTTACTATAATTTCATATGGTTTCAGTTATCCTTTAAATGTATTTGATAGCGTGAAAATAAAAATTTTTTTGAAATAGTGCCTTAAATAGTTTAAATGTTTTAGAGATAAAAAAGTTAGTTAGGTGGAAATAAATGTTTGTTAAATCTTAAAATCCCTTTCGATCTCTTTTTTATCTGTCACATGAAGATACTTTTAAACAAATCATTAATTGAAAAGAAAAGACAAAACCTTCGTGCTCGAGGAATAAACAGGAAATCCAACGTAAATAAAGCACAAATGGCAATAAGGTGCAATTTTGCATACGGCCGTTTCGAAGCTGCAAAGGAGCTTCTTCATCAGTGCAAAGAACTTAGCGGCAGCTTAAAAAGCCGAAAACTAAGCCTTCACTGATGAAGAAGCTCCTTTGCAGCTTTGAAACGGCCGTATGCAAAATTGCACCTTATTGCTATTTGTGCTTCATTTACGTTGGATTTCCTGTTTAAATCATTAATTGCAAAGATTAATTCTGACTGATTTAATTTTGTTCAGAAATTATTTATATTCTGCGCACTACTGTGCATATGTGAAAGCATAGCACTGCCGAGAAAGAGAATTATGTTGAAGTACCGTACTGCGATTCCGGAGCAATATTTCTGGTTTTCACTCTATTCTGATTTTCACTCACCAGAAGTATTTTATAGTGTCAGAAATATAAAAGTTTAATTGGGATTGCATTTAGAAACTCTGGAGCTTAAGGTTTGGAACGTAGCTATTGAATAATTGTATTGTGAAATCTTCAATACAAAAGTGAAACATACTGATATCAATATGGTTTTTAGCGGGGTTTAGTCTACCTTGAGATCAGTTAGTGGTGACGGGAGGTTTTATTTGATGCCGAAAAAAATAATACTAGGGCCCACTTAAAGATAAGTATTAAGTTGAATCAATTACTTCCATGCTGCATAGATTGGCTCGATATCAAGCGCCGTTGTTTCCAATCCCCTTAGTGTAGGAAAGCATACACGAATTCTAAAGGACCTAGGTGTCCTCAGCGAAGGGTAGTAAGCAGCTTCTTTTTAAGACGGGGTACCACAAGGGCTGAAGTCTGACTAGACCTCGAAGAACATCGGTCCCGTAATTTTGAACCGAGTCAAGTGACGAGACCGGAACACTTGACCCCGCACCTCCAGAGATAAATTTGAAAACTTGGAGGACATTGTAGGCACGACCTATTTTACGTGCACCAGCCACCATTAGTGAACACGGTGGTGGATTTGCAGCGACGAGCATCGAACCAGGGACGTTCAGATCACTGGCTCGACATGTTTGCCAACTGGGCCATCGCGCCCTGGATATTAAACATTTGTACTCTTAGTATCCATCACAAGTCTCACATTAATAAAAACAAAACTCTTTTTTAGCGATTTCCATTGCTGTCCTCTAGTGTCATACTATACTTAATCGCATGGTTATTTTTGAAGCTGTATTACTATCTAATTGTAATTATTTTTTACTTATATCTTTCAATAAAGGAATAATATCAACGGTGCAGTAAGTATTTATTGAAACTTAAAATATTAACATGTTCCTGAAATATATTCCATTTTAATTTAATATTTAAAGTAACCAAAATACTAACAAGGGTGCTGCAAATATAAAAAGGTTAAGATGCCCTGGTATAAAGATATAAAATTACAATTACAGACTTAAAAAAGAAAAACTTCACAGCTTGGCTATAAAACGTAATGTATCTCAGATGTACACGTAAATCCATAGCACACTATTTGACGAGCAAGAAACGCATACCTCTGTTTCACATTTTACAATTTTAAATGAGTTGGATTTCGTTTTTCTTCTTAAAGTCCTTTAAAGTTTGGATTAAGAAACGTGGATCCAAAGATTTTCTATTCTTTCCAAAAGAAATTTGCGGAGTCTTTAGCGCCAATTCTTTCGTAAAAAAATCAGAAACACTTTAAAATATTCTTTGGAAGTCGTTAAGAGAGTTGGAGTACAACTTTTTCCTTTTAAAGACCTGTATATAAAAGAGATGATCAATCATGGTATTTTATTTAAGGATTATATTTTTATACCCAGAGTGATACGTTCTGGTGTTTTTAGAGAATTGTGAACTGCTAAACTAAGGAAATATTAAACATTTATCCCATATACGTTATTCGCTGCATTTTGAAGCGTGTGAAAGCTTGAAACGGATTTGCTTGTCTTTTACGTTGAAGAGACCTTTATTCAGCTATCAGTTACGTAGTCGATAATGTTATCAAACGTGGAATACAACAATTATAAGCTTATGCATCATGGATAAACCTCGAAGTGATATAGTAAATATGCATAATCTCGCTTAATAAGTTAAAATCATTCATGGTTAGAAAATATTAATATATTTTCCTAATCAGAATATAATATGTTATATTTTTCAATAATCAAGTAAAAAATGTAAAGTTCAATATATTGTAGTCGCATAGAAGGTACTTTGACTTCAAAATTAGGAGTGTGCCTGTATCATTGTTTTATATCATAAGCAATATATACATTTACTGAATTTCTCTACAGTGAAAATAAATATAAATGTGATAATATTTTAAGTCTAAAACTGAATCAAAAACGAATTAAGTACAACAAGTGCAGAGCAATTAATGTGTTGCAGGGCCTTTTTATCGCATGGGCAAATCGGGACTTTGCCCAGGGCCCCCTGATGCTAGAGGGCCCCAAAACCCCCTTGGTGTATGCACCTAGTACGTCTAATAGTATGTATTTTTATAAATGTCCGTAAGGGGGGGCCCAAATAGCATCTGCCCAGGGGCCCCCAGCATTCATAATCGGGCCCTGTGTTAGACTCGATACTTTTCAATATTTCTTCTATTTATAAAACGATTTTGCAAAATGTTTCCAAATGTTTGTTCATTAAATTTCGTTTCATTGAAACTAGGTTTCTAGTTATCCGAATTAAAGTTACATATAGGGAGTCATAAATAAGTTTTTAACCAAAGATCTTGAGACATCACACTGTTTCTGCTGCTTAAGTAAGAAATTGATCATAAACATATCAAAGCCATTAATTATTTACTTTAAAAGAAAATTATTATAGATGTATTATGTGCGAATTTAAATTTAAATGTAGTAGACTGAAATTAGTAATTACAATTATTAGAATGCGATTGTCGACGCATTACACTTTATAATGCCGAATGTCTCATAAATTGCAGTCATTACTTCAAAGTTTTATTTATCAACATTTATTAGAGTAAAGGTGAAAATATTATGTTGAGATTGAATTTTATAAAGAAGTAGAGCAAATATAACAAAAAAAAATGCTGAATTGTCTAATTAATGTGCGTCTATATTAACTTGATATATCGAAGTTTAAATCTTTTACAACGATTCTTTTTAATTTTCTAAACAATAAATCTACTTATCACATAATCACTTAATTAAAAATTAGTATTCGGTACATTTACTAAACGACTTTCGAAACATTGCTTTTATTTTGCAGCTGATAAATTGCAGCTTAATGTCTTACAATAATATCCATAAATACAGATATGTATAAATATATATATATATATATATATATATATATATATATATATATATATATATATTGGGAGGAGTTTGACGAATCTTGGAACAACTTTGAGTAATTCATGTTTAAGTCGTTTATACATGTGAAAGAGAACTTTCGCAGTGTAGATGAAACTGAGTCTACACCAACATTAAATGCTAGGAAATATTCTGTTCCAATTTCTATTTCTGTGGTTTTAGAATTCGCCTCTTTTATATTTCGCTAAAGTTCGAGTTTGGATGTGGATTACTTCACTTCAGAGCTATTCGAGTTTAAATTGTTGGATTTTATGATTTCTTTCTCTTTTTTATGTTTTGTTTTCTGAGGAAAATGGAAGTGCTTTTAAAATACACTTCAAGAAGAAGTTTAAGAAAGTTGTATTACGGAAATCCATCTGGTACTTATTTTTTTTTTTACTTTAAAAAAATTGAAGGAAAATATTCTTCATTTCATTTCGTAAAATTTCGTTTCTTTTTGATTTCAGTGAGTTGGTAATTGATCAGACATGTTCTATAAAACTAAAATAATAGTTCTAAATTGCTTTTGTATTTCACAATTGAAAAATCTCTAAATGCTCTATTCAATATTTTAAAGCTTTATAATACTCGATATTTTCAACAAAAGTAGAATTTTAATAAAGGTATTTCAGGATTCGAATAATGAGTTTGAGAAAGAACATTTGAAATATTGAAATGTTTCGACTAAAATGGCATAGAAATAGTTTTTATTCAATAGATCTTATTCGCTTTGCTTTCAAAGAGATATAATGAATTTAATACATAATTATTAGATGCTAATGCTTTGAACCTTATTATTTTTAAATTTCGAAAGGAAATAATTCTTTTATAAAAGAACGTTGAAATCATTTCTTTTACAAATGTTTTTCAATGCTCTTAAAATATATAACCCAACGTTCTTTTAAGAAAAGTCTTTTGAAATTACATTCTGAAATAAAATTACATTCACTGCCACGCCCCCAAATAATAATTTTAAAAGACTAAATGTAAGATGGGCTGAATCCAATCATTTATGAAGCCATTTTGCATTGGTGTTTTATGAGACACTTCAGACTAACATTTTCGTTTGGTAGTCATAGTTATATGCAGATTTATATGATAAGAAGCGTGAAATATAAATGTTATGAACAAACAATCTATGGATATTTTTTGTCTAATATGGAGGCACTAGTCGTGAGACATTCGTGTTTGCTATTCACCGCGAAGTCTTGCTGGCTACTTTATTACGGATGTACCATTTAGGTGAGACAGCATTGCTCCTTATAAAGCAGGGGTAGCCAACCTTTTTGGGAAGAGTGCCACTATCTGCAAAAAAAATATTATGCGTGCCACTTCCAACTTTTCCAACATACAAAAAATATAAAAAAGGTGCGCTGTTATAGGGTAGCTGTTATAGGCTAAAAGGTGCATATATTCCTGCGCTGTTAATTTCAGTAGCGTATGAGTAGGGTTTTTGCAGATTTTGACAAATTATTATTTTTTCAAATTTCTTAATTTTTCAATAAGTCTCCGCGTGCCACTGTTAAAACGCCGCCGTGCCACACTGTGGCACGTGTGCCGCGGGTTGGCCACCCCTGCTATAAGGGGGCAACAGGGTAACGACCATAGGCGTAGATTTCTTCTAACTTTTAGAGAAGAATTCAGTTAGGGCCTTCCTCAGCGCATTGACTACCGGACGGTCTTTAAAATATGAAATATTATGATTTTTTGAAATTGAATAACAATAGAATTGATGTTTGAGTAGTATTCAAAAGTTATAGAATGAGAAACTAAATATAATCCAGATAAAATGAGAAAAAAATATAGCATCGATTTTTTGTTATGGATCATATCACTGTTTAAAACTATGTTAAGGCTAATACATAATCGGAATGTTCAGTTTCACAGTATGAAAAGGCGGATAAAATCCAACTTCCTTAAAAGTTTTCTGATTTTAACTGAACTTCTAATAACATTTTAATTTATTTCAAGTAAAATTGGGGGGGTGAGCACGTACCCCCCATGAAGCCCCCGACGCTACGCCTATGGTAACGACCAAGACTTATTCACGATTGGAACCCAAGGCCACTGTGAGGAAGCTCTCGGCGCTAACCACTATACCATGTGGGCGGAGTCTATGATATGATAAAAGTCTGAGTTTGACTCTAGTGTGATTGTAATAAAAAAACAAATTAGACTATAACGCTATTTTTGTAAAATTGGGGTATTCCTAAAGAAACAGCATAAACAACGTGAAACCGGTTTCATTAAAATTGGATCAAGTGTCGTAGAGAAGTGGTGCTTCTATAATTTTTTTTCAAATCTTCATCATGGGTATTTATACCACTGCTGCACGGAATAGCTGCCATTTTGCAATTCTTATAGCTTTGCTGTAATCTGGCGAGATCCCGATAAAAATTCGACCCTCTATTGATCATATCAGAAACAATTACACAAAAAGTGAAGAAAAAAAGTTTCATGATTTGGCGAGAAACGTCCCCAAAAAGTTATAAAAGCATAAATGACAGTTAATTAAATCTATATCCAATTTGAAGCGCATTTCGTATTTTAATTTTAATTTCATAGTGTAACTTCACGGTTTAGTTTCATTTCATATTTTCATGCTAAAGGTATTTTAGTTCATCATTAAATTAAGATGAAAAACTAGAAATTTCATAGCCGATTTTAGGCTCTAAATTTCACTGTGTAGTTATAATTTCATAGTGTAAGGCAAAAGGCATTTAGTTCATCAAATTAGGATGAAAGATTAGAAATTTAGTGGCTGCTTTTTGCTGGCTGAAGAAGGCTCTAACGTCAAAATTAGTTTTTCTTATAGAAATCGTGTTGGAACAATACTTTGACTTCATTAGAAGGAAAAAGCTTAAAAGAAATAATGAAACAATGGTTAGTCAACCATAAATGTCATAGAAATTACTGTGTTAACCTTCTGCTCAAAAGAGTAATTAATTCAGCATCTAGAATTATTATTAATAAGACGAAAATGTTTTAAATATATAATTAAATCATCGCAAAAGTATGTGCATTTTAGGGCAATATCAATGAAATTACCTTCAAATTTTCATAACTTATTAATAGATAAAGAACCCTTTTCCGATATATTGAACTAAAATTTGTAACTTTAAATTAAAGTCTCGATTCGGATTTTAATGAGTTTTAGATTTATTCAATTTAAACTTACTGTAACTTATTAGTAAATATATTTGCTGAATAGTAATGTATTTTCTAACATCAATTTAAAATAATTCAAAATGAATTTGCTCGAAGAAGAATTTTTCTAAACCTTTCTAAGAGTTCTAACTTCATCCGTAGGATATCGTCCCTGGATTTTTTTCATATAAAGATACAGAAGATCGTTCGCACTTTATGGAAACGATATTGATAGTTAAGTTTAATGTAAAAATGCCGTATTTTTTTCTGCTATTTGCTTCTATCTGACAGCCATGGTTCTTTAAAATAGCTCTAGCTCGAATTTTCCATGAAAGTAAAATTTATCTTAGTACTGCCATGTCAATTTTACCCCGTTTCTCTTGAATCGTTTTCCAAAGTCAGTTCAGTGTTCTTGGATGCCGTTTTCGTAAGGCTCGTTTTAATACACTGAAAGCGCAAAAGTCCACTGGAGAAATGTCGGGTGATTTTGCAGGTATTTCATTAAATGGGATAGCTTTATTCCTGGTTCTGATTCTTTCTTTGCTAAATAAGCGGCAGTTGATTTAGAAGTGTGACTTTGTCCATATGAAGCTCAACTTTATCAATGTCCATTCCATATAAGGCTGGATTTTCGTCTTCAAAACTTGGTAAAAATATATTCTGCTGATATGAATTAAATTTGGCTTTACTTCAGACCTTTTTATTTTTAATTCGCCGTTGTAACAAAATGTTGTAACTATTATGAATCCCTTTGGGAACTTTTCTGTACACTGACGAAGCGATTTCGTACGGCCATACCCGTCAGTATAGAAAATTGATCTTTTCTTATTGCAGTTACTTAAATACACCCATGCCTCATCGATTGTTACCAAATATTTTCAATTTTTCAACAGCTAGGTGTTTTTCATATAATGTTCAACAATTTGGTTTTTCTGTCAGCAATTGGCTTTGGCAAAAGCAGATGAACTTTAGGTTTAAACATTTTTTTAACTTCAAATCTTGAATGAATTTACTTACAGTGCCAGAAGACATTCCTAGTTTCGATGCAATAGATCTTTGAGTCGGCGGATTTTCTTTTAGGATCAGAGACTTCACTTTCTTCACATTTACCTGCGTTCGAACAGTCTTAGGATGAGATTGAGCTGTCATGTTTTCATTTATACTTTCAGTTAGACTTCAGATTCACTTTCTTGATATTTATCAGCGTTCGAGCAGTCTTAGGATGAGGTTTCGCGTTATTTTACTTTCAGTAAGACATTTCTTTTTTCATATCAGATTTAATATATTATAAATACTTTTTTTCGAAGTGCCATAACCGCGATTTTTACACCGCTTTATAATTTGTTGATACGAATATTTTTCCTCGGAAAGCGCAATTACGTAACCTTCGAGCCATCTTTCAATTTTTGGAGCCATTTTCAAAATAAAACTTTTATTTTGCATTACAGTCAAAATAAAACAGTAGCAGACGATTATTCTGAAGTTGCCAAATTTTTATATCAAAATGCAAACGTGGTTTTGAAATGAATATATTGCAAGTGGTACGTTCTACATATTTTTTCGTTATTATTTAAAGTAAAACAATATCCATTTAGAGTATGCGTATCCTCATTAATAATAGACCACAGTAATTCCATATTGAAGTCTTTCATATTTTATATAATAATTCCCTGATAAAGTATTTCTTTACAGAAATCTCAAAGGCCTTCTGCATTTTTTCTTTCTAATTAACAATGTTTGATGAAACGGTAGAATTAAATCGGGAAACACTAGAAAACTTGCAGGAATATAAAGTTCATTAAGTGTCTAAGTCTTTGGAATACATGGTCTCCAAACTATTCGAAATGATCTCCAAAAATTAGCTAATAACTTCCACAACTGTAACGACAATGAATTACAGTCGGACCTCTATTTAACGAAGTCGCTAAATCTCGAAAAAAAGTTCGTTATATGGAGAATTCGTTAAATAGAGATACACCTTTTAAAATACGTAAAACTCACACAACACATTTAAAATTCATAAACACTAAATATTATTAAAAAAGTAATTAATCGCACCTTTATTTTGTAAATTAATATCTATTTGTTTTATATATCTTACCCATCAAAATTAAATCTACAAGAAAAACAAGAATAAGACAACGCATTGTCCGGGAATACACTGTATTTTCAATTTCCAGAACCGAAATTAGCAGCACCACTCTGATCAACAATCTAGGAAACGGGAGACTAGTTCAAGGACACGGGACAGCTCCATTAGGGGAGAAAGAGGGATATTGAAAGTTATTTTAATTAAGTGGACAGTGGGGGGGATAAAGGTTGCACTTCCTGGATGAAATGCAAAGAATGACAGCGAATTAATTCACTGCTCTCGGTGAGTTAGGCGACTGGTAAAACCAGTTCAAGGTCATTTATCACCATAAAATGTGTTAAAAGAAAGAATAAGTTTGAAATGCCCAGAAATATTTTGAGAAATATGGATGAAAAAAATATTGGATCACAAGAAAAAGTTCGTTAAATAGAGAATGCACTTCGTTATTTGGAGGTTATTTTACGGAGAAATTCGCAAGATGTTCTTGGTTCCGAGGAAACGTTCGCAACATAGAGGTTCGTTAAATAGAGGTCCGACTGTGCTTATAAAATTAGCAAATTATGATCATGCTGACAGGGCCGTCCAAAGGGAGGGGGGGGGGCAACTGGGGCACTTTGCCCCAGGCCTCCAACTGCCGGATGGGCACCAAAAATTTTTTAAAAATTTATTTATTAGATTTCCTCCGAAAGAAAATTCTGAAACTTAATAATCTCCTGAAAAAAGGGCCCCCTCCAAAGAAAAAAAAATATTCGATTAATCAGATTTCTCTTACTACAAAATAATCTTCTGAAAAATAGTCTTGGGGCCCCCAACAGAAGTTTGTCCCAGGCCCCGTAAAGTCTCTGGGCGGCCCTGCATGCTGATCCTGACAACAGGAAAAGCCTAGAGTCCTCCTGTCTCTTTTTTAAGTGTTGTTTTCGTCTTTTTTTTCTGTTATTAAAAATATTAAAACAAAATAAAATAAAATAAATGATACTTGGCTTGCCAAAGAGAAAAAATCATAAAATTTTTAAAAATCAAATACATATGCATTGCTATCCCTAAACTTCCTACTCTCTTAATTGCACATTTTAGCATCGATCGTAAACAATGAAAACTAGTGTCCCTGCAAGTTGCTTGCTCACTTTGCCTATTTCAAACTCACGCATCCTGACAGCACCAATCACTTTTCTCGTTTTCTCTACTTTCTGACTAGTCATGGTTCCCCGCTGCTTACTCTCTGAAAGCCTGCACTGGAGGGCGTGGCCCAGGAAGTGCAGTTAGACCCATTTTGTTATCGATTTATGGAATTTAATTCCAATAAGTAAATTTATTGTAGTTACCATACACATGCTCTGTCAAGTAAAAAATACTTTAAAATAGGCCCTCCTCCTATACAATTAAATTTAAAAGTAAAAGAAAAAAATTGTGCGGTCGGACCCTGTCAGAAACGAAGATCTTTACGTTATTTATTCAACTCTAAATGTAGATTTGTGTTGAATATATATATATATATATATATATATATATATACACTGCGCTATTCCAAGAATGAGAGGGAATAGAAACGGCCAGCGATTGTGCGGGGATTTGAACCAGGGGCCTCTCACTTCGTAGTGCGATAATCCGGTACTTCTTAGTCCGATGCGATAACCATTCAGCCACAGGGTCCTTGAGAAAAAGCTCTTATGAAGAGGGCATAACGCTTTTTCGTTACGTGACGATTTCTGCCAGTTCACTCAACTGTAAGTCGTGTAAAAGAACTTCGTTCCAAAAAGAAAAAAACTTAAAAGGAAGATAATTTTAAAGTGATGGTTTTTTTTTTAGAAAACAGTGTCGTTATCGGGAATCGAACTCGAACAGCAAGTGAACGCGCTACCGACTGCGATATGAAGCCAGAGTGACGTAAAGGAAGGGAGCCATTTGCTTTGAGATATCTGACACTGCGAGCGCACATTCGCGAAACAGAGAGCGATGTGTAGGGGAAAGCAGTGATTTATTGGTCCCGTCACCGAGAGGAGGTTTTATGGCGTCTCTCGTGCCTTTGATGATTCGTACTCAGACAGCTCCGGAGAGCGGTTTTAAAGCGAATGATCAAAGCGACGAAATACTTCCCCGCGTTGGGGGAGGCGGGGGGCTAATCGACACCAAAATGTGTTAAGAGGTGACGGGGGGATCTTATTCGCTTGTGTGTAGATGCGCCTTGAGAGGTTCTTGGAGGAAGGTAAAAATACGAGTGGGGGAGTTTTAGAATAGAATTAAGTTATTAAGATGAGAATCCAAAAATGTCCAGTCCATTCCAGTATAGTTTTTAAAAGTGGAGTACCTATTTCGTCGTACCTATTACGCAAATTATAAGTTATCAAGGTGCAAGTGCTCAGTAGATAAAATTTAAAAATAGGATATTAAAAAATATTAAGGTAAGAAAAACGCAAGAGGATAAAAAAAAATATTGCTGTAAAGTAAAATTGTAAAGAAGAAACACACATAACGGTTACACAAAAGAATACAAAAAAGTAATTTTTTTCTTGTTTTTTGCAAAACAATTTTTTATAAGGTTTTACGATTTTTTTTATTATTTTTAATATTCAATAAGGTTGAATAGGAAATGCAAGTGATTAAAAAAAGACCCTCCCCAGGGCCATATACTTCGTATTGAGATAATTACGGAGTTCCTAGGGGAAGCTAAAAATGCAGTAGTTGAAATTTGGAAAACGTACAACACCCTCTGGGATCGAACCAACAACGTGAGTGCTTCCCAGGCCAGCGCGTAAGCACGATGCTACGACAGCACGCGAGGAAGTAAGAAAGATGCGAAGAGTATCAAAGTAGGAATCCAAAAATGTTACATAGACATAGACATAGACATGGTACATTAACGAGGCGGGCGCGGTAGCCCGGTTGGCAAGAGCAGCGGGCCAGTGATCTGAACGTCCCTGGTTCGAGGCTCGTCACTGCAAATCTACCGCCGTGTTCACTAATGGTGGCTGGGGCACGTAAAATAGGGCGTGGCTACAATGTCCTCCATGTTCTCAAATTTACCTCTGGAGGTGCGGGGTCAAGTGTTCCGGTCTCGTCACTTGGCACGGTTCAAAATTACGGGACCGGTCATTTAGCCAAGTCGGACTCCGACCCTTGCGGTGCTATTAAAAACCGGAGCCGCACCTTCATCGCCCATAGCCTTCGGGACTTGACCTGATGTTACATGTCGGTCAAGGGACATCAGCTACAACAACAACAACATTAACGAGGCACCAGAGAGCAGGGCTCCATATCCTTGGTATGGATAATTTTTTGTGGCTATATTTCCGTTCTCAGGATTAAAAGAAAAGTGTTGACTTGAAAGTTAAAAATAAATAAATTAAATAAATAATAATAATAATAATAATAATAACTAAAATAATAATAATAAAATAAATAAATAAATAAATAATACTAATAATAGCAAAAAAATGTAAATAAATATAAATTGACAACTATTTAATGTGGCAGGTTAAAAAAAATACGGTAGCAGACGATTGAGCAAAAATCAGTAAGGATGGTCTTGAGGTCGATCCATCAAGAGAACACAGGTCAGAACCAGAAGCGACGGCAAATGTAATTTAGAATTTAGAAGAGGTTGGAGGGAAAGTTGAGAAAGGGAAAGGAGACCAGGGTTAATCATCATTATTAAATATGATAATTAATAAACATGAAATTAAAGCGGTAGGTAATTCCTCCTCTTTCAAAATAAAGTAATTTTTTCAAGAGTTGAGAGTCCAATTGTTTCTTACAATTCATCAAGTTACGCAATTTTCTAAATATTATTAAATGTCATTAAAAACATATATTTCATTTCATAATTTACATGCAAATTAAAATATCTTAATACGATTTTATGCAGAGCACTTCTGTAATGAGATATGCAAAGTCTTATTTAAATGCAAATTTTATGAGAGTCTAAAAGACTGTACAGCACTTCTCTAGTTTAAACCTCTTATGTCATATAGAAAAGCTTAAAATTATATCGACGTGATACTCGGAATGCCATACCATCACTTGTAGCTGTAATCCTGTGTTTCAACTCCTAAAAGCATTTGCATGATGCATAAAATATAACTCATACTATTAATTAAATTATTTTGCATATAAAATTTTGAGATATTCTAAATAATGTTGTTTGAGCACTGGAGGAAAATATCAAAACTGAAACTAAAGCGTAAAATCTTAATAATTACCGCTTGCATATTATACATAAGTTGGAAAAGCTTGCTTTTAATAAAGTTTAATTTCATAGAATCAGTAAATATAATTAGTCACACCATCTAAACCAGTTAACTTAAGTTTCAGATAATTAAATCCAATCAAAAGTATTTTTAAACACTTAAAACTTAAATTCGTTATGGTAAATCTTGAATTTTCTGTATAATGCGGGAAAATGATATATGGAAAGTATATGAGCATTACTTGGTCTTAGCTCAGCGGTTTATTAAACTGTTTGACATGGAAAAGAATAGATAAATTTTCTGATATAAGGCAATCAAGTATTATATGTGCATACTGCCTTATATTCCCTTTATACGTCTAGTTTTAAGTGCGGATCAGGGCTTACCTGTAGAAATCGAGATCGATTTACTGCAGGATTACTTTTAGCAATCGAGTGCGAATAATAAGGCCAGTTCAAAATAATTTTATGGTCTCCATTTTAATACCATTTTGTAGATAAAGCATAAGAAACAGTAAACTTCATCAGCATTTTAAATGTCTATGCATTCAGTGGGAGATGAATATTTTTCAACGATTAATATATATATATATATATATATAATGTGTGTGTGTGTGTACGCGCGCGCCCCGTTGAATACGGAAGTGGCTTAAGTCAGTAATCTAAAGAGAAAAATGAGTTTATCAGTTACTCTGAGTTGCGATCTATTACATTACCGTAATCAGAAGCAATCTTTGCAAAATTGTGAGAATTGAGCCTTAAATATTTTCTGAAAAATATATATATATATATATATATATATATATATATATATATATATATATATATATATATATATATATATATATATATATATATATATATATATATATATATATATATATATATATATATATATATATATAAGTGTGAATGTGCCTGTTTGTGTGGAATAAATAACGAGATATATAAGAGTATATGATATATCGAGTAGGTATATCAGATCAATGTAAATGAAAATTTTCGTAAGGAATTGGTATGATCTGTATAAAGTTTTTATAAAATTATTCTTATACAGTTTTATATGTCTACATTATTATGATTTTTTAATTAAATGTGATTCAAAATATAATCTCATATGATAACGTCACTCTGTTTTTTTTGGCCATACCAGTGTGATTCTGCGGCTAAAAGTCTATTTTCATACCTGAAATACCAAGTTGTACATCTCCAAGTATGTGGTCTCTAATAAGCCAGCCATTTTGCCTTCCTAATTGATATTTCCAAACATGTTTTGAAATTTTATTTAAAAAAAAGACAAATATTAGTACATTTTCTTTATTTGATTGTTTGGAAAAGCTCTCCTACTGTAACATAATCATAATTTTGAGGTTTTCCCCGCTGCTACGATTTTCTTCCAAACATGAGCTCTGTGAGCAGTGACAGTGACTGATGATATAAAGAACTCTGAATATATATTCGGCGAATGTAACTTAGAAACTGGTGGCATCTGGACGCGTGAACAAACTTAATAGCCGACAGTTGCATAATATTAATTATTACATGCGCGCAATTAATTTCGATCATTTGAATAGGATTCCCATGAATAAACCTGTGTAAAAGTGCCATCGAGATTAAACTATTCGGCATGGTACATACAACTGTGAGGTTCCTTAACAAGTAGACTGTCTTTAATAGACGTTTCAAATGTATTATATATATATATATATATATATATATATATGGTAAGTATGCGGAATATGAGCCCCCTTTGTATTTTCATATATAACTAGGAAAGTAAGTGAGGGATTATAGTACCAACTTGATATCCTTTTAATACATGCATTTTACTATATATAACAATGACATAAAATTGAAAATAACCATACAATTTTCTTGTCGGAAATTATAAACAAAAGTGTTCCATTTTTGGGGTCTGAATAAAGTAGTCCTAATATGAAACCCCCATTCTACAACTCTAAGTATGAATTAGAATTACTGAAAAGTTCGTAAAAAACAAAACTGTACACAATAATTAGATAAGAGTTACCTATATACACTAAAAGGTGAAAAAGAAAAGTGACATTTTAAACAAATTAGTTGATTTACCCTACAGGTTTTGTTAACTTTTTGTTTTTAGATTCAAACTTTTCACATTGTTTACTAACAAAAAGTTCGTCAGATCCACAATCTTCATGGGCACACCTGAGACACCTTCTACATTGACGCCACTGCTCTCCCCGTTTGTCGTCTGAAAATAAACAACCACAAAAAAGGCCTTCAGCGTCGTTTTCATCAATGCTATCATCACTGCTGTCATGGAGAGGAAGTTTTTCATCATCTTCAAATTAGCTCAGATCGTCATAGCTATAATTAGGCTTATGCGCTCTCTGTTTTTTAACTAGTGTTGTATTTTCATCCATCCTTAATTTTCCCCTTCCTGTAGGGACCCGTTTGCCTTTTCCTTTTCCCTTTATTGTTTCTTTATCCTTTTCTATTTATCTTAATCTCCTTTCCTTGTTTATCCTTTGATTTATTATCTTTTAGGTCTATTCCTCTTTTTCTAGTAGGAAACAAAGTTTTTTCGAATATGCTGCAGTTCTTTTATTAATGCTATCAATCAATTTATTTTTATAGGGCGATGAGGTGATAAGATCGGTTTTATGGACCCTACTTGTTTCGAGGTGTTTTTTTTCAGGTAAAGTAGGCAAGGGATTTATTTCTTCAGGAGTCACTAAGAACTGGTTTGAACTTGTTGTTTGATCAATATCTTCCACATTGTCACTACTGCTACACTTTTGTGGATTTCGCCTATGCGTCATTGCATCTGCAGCTTCACAGGAAACAAGGCGTGTGGAAACAAGAGAGTGAAAACTAAAATGCCTAGTATCAGACCCAATCTCATATTAGGCATGATTTGGGCTGTCATATTAGGCACGACCATGTTGTTGAACACGCCATCGAATTTTTTAGGTTAGGATTGACGTTAGCTTAAAACCAAACAGGCGTGTTTACACTCCATATTTATAGCTACCTATCCAATACTAACAGTTTTAATAAGAATCTTACCTTAAAGGTGAAAACAGGCAATGAAAATGGTGATGCAAAAAAGTCGACGAGCACACATTCAGGAAAAAACATACTGCACCTTTGTGTGCGCTTGCAAACACCCGACTGACTTACCGATTACGAATGATGCAATAGATGTCGTATAAGCTGGGGGTCTCATTTTAGGCAAGGACTGATATTAGACATACTTACCATATATATATATATATATATATATATATATATATATATATATATATATATATATATATATATATATATATATATATATATATATATATATATATATATATATATGGTAGGAATATCGAGTAGATAGAAAGCAGGTGCCTCAGACCAATCCATTTGCAAATTTCCAAACATCAATTATAAACTACATAAAGTCAACATCGTTAATTTTTTTTAACGAAATGGGTTTTTTAAACCAAGTAATCATTCAAAATTCACTTACATAAGAAAACGTCACTTTTTTTTAACTCCCAGTAAAATTCTACTTACTAAAACTCTCCATTTGCATTCAGTACATAGTCTCTAATAAATCAGCTTTCGGAACTTTTGCCTGCCACGTTGCCATACTTCAGAAATGTTTTAAAATTTTATTAAAAAATAAAGAAACATTACTGGTCCATTTTCGTTATCTGAATGTCTGGAATGCTTCTCTTACTGAAGTATAATCATAATTGTGAGGAATTCCCCGATGCAACGTTTTCGCCCAAACATGAAATCTGCGAGCACTGACAGTGAGTGATGATATAAAGAACTCTGAATATATATTCGGTGAATATAACTTAGGAACCGGTGGCATCTGAACGCGTGAACAAACTAAATAGCCGACAGATGCATAATATTAATAATTGCGTGCTTGCCATTAATTTCTATCATTTGAATAGCATTTCCATGAATAAAGTTGTGCAAGCATGAAGTGTTCAGAATGATACGTACAACTTTTTCGAAGAATATTTTCTTTTTTTTTTAAATAAATTATAGAAAAATTAACAAAATTTTTAGACTATATATGTCACAGTCCTTTCACATTCATGTGGCCACCGCCTATACTTTCAACGTCAACGCGAAATAACCGATCGCTGAAGGTATGTGGCAGCACTAGTTGCTGAGGATATATAAAGGATATCGGAGGGAAGCGGAAAAAAGTTGAATCATTGGAATAATGTAGAAACGGGAGCGGTATATCTGATGTTTAAAAAGACATGAACATTGGATTCCGGGCCAACGGTGGCAGCATTCCCGAAACGGCTAATTTTGTTAACTGTTCGCGTGCCGCCTTGGTAAAAGTTTACAGCGCGTGGAAAAATGACACTATCCAAAATTAGCGATATGGCAAGTGTGATGAACTACAAGACATAGATGACGGAAGTGAACGACGGCTGTGGAGATGCATTCAGGCGAATAGACGTGCAATCTTCGTCCAACTGACCTCCCAGATGAACCAAGGGGATACCAAAAAGTGTATCCTCAACGGCAGTTCAGCAAACGTTTCTTCTTATCGTGCTCCACAGCAGATAGTTGGAAAATGCACTAATGATGACAGCTGTTCATCGTCGACGAAGGCTGGAATTTGAACGCCAGCACCGCAGCTGGACGTCCACTGAGTGGCGAAAGGTGGCTTTTTCCGATGAATCTCGTTATATGCTCCATCGGACAGATGGACGTTGGCATATACATCGTGAAACGTCAGAAAATAAACACCCAGCAACAATTGCCGGAAGTGTCCATGCTGGAAAAGTCAGCGTTAGGGTGTGGGATATATTTTTGTGGCATTCCCTGGGTGCCCTCATCAATGTGGAAGGCACGATGGATCAACGGACGTATAACTCTGTCCTTGTGGACCATGTCCTTTCCTAAATGCGGACTGTTTTTCCTCAGCACGATGGTATCTACTAGCAGGGCAATGCGGAGTGTCACACAGCTCGCAGTGAACGTGCATGGTTCGAAGAGCACCAAGATGAGTTTACCGTACTATACCAATTCCTCGGACTTAAACCGAATCAAGACTTTGTGGGACCACCTCGATCGGGGTGTTCACCTCTCATTCCCTAATGTATTTTGTCATGTAAAATACTACTTTTACTAACTCTTTTTAAACTTTTCGTAATTTTTACATTTGCACGCAGGCGATCCCCGAGGGAAAATGAATCCGTGAGGAAACAGACAACACAGCAGTTTTAGACTATATATAAAGTAACCAGTAACTTCATAATTTGATGAACGAATGACAAATCAAACCGCAAAGAGGGTCCATTTCGAGAATTAAAGTGAGGTTTAATTGTTATTTTTACAACTACTCTCTTCAAAAAGACATTGGGAATGGAAACCTTTGTTGTCTCACTCTTCGTAATGACAAAATAAGTGTGTTTTTGTACGTGAAAATGTATAATTATTACTAAATCTTAAACACCTTTCAATGAGTTCTTCCACCTTTCAATGAGTTCTCTGATGAAAATAAAGGGAACAATAGGTTTAAGAATTTGGTTTAGACAGTCATGAAATATCATAGTTTAAATTAGTTTTAAAATAAACATGTTCAAAATTCAATACAATATGTTATCAATCAAAAGAAGGTTTTACATATTTGTTTTCAACATTGCACTCTGGAAATTTTTTAAAAAATATTGTCTTCGACATAAATAAAAATACCTTGCTCAAAATTGTTAATAACTTGAAAGGCAAAAAAGTCACTTTTTCCGCAGTGCTTCTTTCAGTGCTTTAGCCTCTGGGAGAATGTGTTCAGAATTTCAACTCTCAAACAAAATTGAAAATGGAATAAAAGAACGCTGTAGAAAATTTCATTGAATTTCTTTTTTTATTTTGATTATTACTATTGTTATTATTTTGTATTGCATTAAAAGCCTCCTTACGATAAATCTATACAAGATATCCATTTCGCCCACGGTTTTGTTCATAAAAGTCGTCTTCAGTGGAGAAGAATGAAGAACTTTTTAGTATAACGTTAACCAAAGAAAATGATAATGCGTTTATTTTTTAGAAACTTGTGCCATCAAAAGCATCCTCAAGTGGATAAAAACTTTAGCATGCAATATGTCCGATTGTAAGCAAGATGTCCCTCGAAAATTTTTAAGTAACAGACATGAAAAGAAAACGCAACATATATTATGTTGCATCCTTATTTATAATTTCATCCTTGAAACATTACAAATGCGACAGAACATTCTGGAAGCACAAAAATAAGTAATGAGCTTCCTTTTTTAGGACATGAATAAAGATAAAAAATTCTAATAAGGCATAAATGAAACAATATTTTTAACCATTGCAGAAATGTTCGTGGTCTGGGCTCGATAAAAAACAATTTATTCAACTTATCAACTTATGGACCTTGGTCTCGTAGCCTGACAATTGCAGAATGGCTAGGACGCTGGCATCCGGTATCAGTGTCTGTGAATTCGAGTCCCACTCTTGGCATAGATTTTTTTTTGGCTAATGTCCCTGGGGGATGATGACATTACACCCCAGCCCGGTGTACATATGAATACAAGGAAACAGAAACACACAAATCACAGAAGAATTCTATTAACAAACTAGCTGAAAACCCACACTTCACTACGGAGTACATTCAAATTAAATGCAAAGGTCAATGTATGCAATTAATCCCAAACGAAATATATATATATATATATATATATATATATATATATATATATATATAAAATACGACGATCAATGTGTACAATTCATGTAAAAAAAGCAAAAAAATATGTGTATAAAAGATCGTAAGGGATATTTTTATAGACAAAATAATGTAGAAGAAAATATTCAAATTAAATGTAATAGACATACTAAAGAATACAGTACAGTTAATATAGTACAGTTTGAGGAACATAATATCTTTTATTGTATTTTAATATTTTTTTGAATAATATCCAATCGTCTGCCGCATTAGCAAGAAATTTTTTTTTATCTATTTAGTTGTTATGCACGTGATGACAAAACTATTTAAAGTACCAGAAAATGAAATCACGTGATCAGCATTTAATTTAATGAAATTCTAAAAATTAATCTTTAAAAATTCACCAAAAATCAGAAAAGGGAGGTAAAGATTCGAAAAAGATCTCATTATAAAGGAATTTTTATTGATATTTCTCGTGATATAAGTTTTATAACCCTCAAATTATTGTTGTAAATGCAAACCTAAAAAAAGTTACTAAAACAGCTTAAAAATTTAATTTAAAAAAATCTCAGAAGAATTTTTCAAAAATCTCTCTTAGTGCACCCCTACACTATAAGAAGAATCGCCATGCAAAATTTCAGCCCTTTACGTCCAGCGGTTTGGTCTGTGCGTTGTATGTCAGTGAGTAACGGAACTGTTTTATATATATAGACGATGACACCAGGGATGAACGATGGGTTGCAGCTCCCCTTTCTAGACGAGGCTCCTTTTGCAGGCACCTCGTCTCAAAAGGACGAGGCGCCGACCTCAAGACTGGCCGGTTCCACAGAATACAACCAAGTCTTATGCGGGAATCGAACCCGCGCCCCAGGTGTGGCAGGCTGATGCCTTAACCACTTAGCCACTGGGTGACATGGGCTGTTGTAGTCGTTCGAAATTGGGTTTAAGCAGTAGGTACAGGGCTTATTAGCCCTCGTGTAGCAAAAACTGACTGTCGCGCTCCAAACCAAACTAAATAAACCTATGTTTTTGTCAAAATAGTCCCCTTGGATAGCTATGCACAGCCCCCACCGTTTCTAGAGGTCAGTGGTTCGCAGACTGTGAATCACAAACTGTGGGTCGCAAAGTGGCTGTGGGTTACGAACCCACAAAGTGGTCGTGAAAAAAATGGGATGGGTCGCGGACACTTTGAAGTAAATATATCTGAACGTCAGAGGTAAAACATCATAATTGAGTTTTCTTGAGTCTCATTTTTCAGGAGAGCTTTGTGATGGTTTGTCTCTCGTCAGGACTTGCATAAGCGATAGTTGATAAGTCTATATTTCACCCACGATCTTGTTTTGCATGTAGTACAGTTTTCCTCAAAGGAGTTCCATCCAAACGGAGTCACTTACAGTAATAATATCGAAAATGAAGAAAATTCACTTATGATGGTTTACCCCTGACGTACAGATATATGATAGTGAATTAAATAACTTAAAAATATGTTTTAAATTTTCTATAAATGCAAATTTTTAATATTTGTTATATGTTAAAGAAATATATGACATTGTTAAATAAGATGTCAAACTGTCTTTCAAGGCTGCTATATTTAACACTGTGCCTGTTCGCCTCTACCTATCTGTGTGAGACTGGTATTTCAAAATAAGCAGCTGTAAAGACCAAACAACGATTAAGACTTAACCCAGACGATGGTACGCGAGGAGCACTCTTAAATACACACTCAAACATAAAACGTTAAACAAATATTTTCTGAGATCCAAGTTTACTACTTCTTGTTAATTAATTTCTATTTTCGCTTGATAAACCAAATAAAATTTATAATTTTCAGTGTTTTAATTGGACACTTATAATTTTGAAATTTCAGAATTATTTAATTTTAATGTTCGCTCATTTTTACCTCAATGAAATACAAATATATATTAATTTTTAAATAGGAAGTTTCAGTCACACGAGATTTAGCAAAAACACGTGTAGCAAGTGACCACAATATTTTTTTATTGTTGTCTTGCTGAGTAGATATACACCCCAAATCTACAGTCTATCGATTTTCGAAATAGTTCGTCAAGATTTGCTTGTTTCTTTGTTAACATTTTCTTAATAAATAAAAAAACTATCAAACATTTTTTATAAGGGTCGAGAGATATTTTATTTAAAAAGGTCGTGGTCGAAAAAAGTTTGCGCCCATCTGCTCTAAGGCAAAACTTAATGTTAACTGACTGCTTGGAATTAGCGTCCGCCGTTGTCACACGTCACTTCCAACTAAATGAGCCAACAATCCGAACTGCGGATTGCTAAGCACAGCCTTGCCTCGTAGTGAGTTTCTATGGAAACACTTCCAAGGTCATGTCTACTCAGAACATATATCGGGTGACTGAATAGCAGCTATTCCCTGTGTTTGGATTTCATAGGTAAAGAATTTTAAAAAATCAGTCCTGGAACTTTTCTGACAAAGATTATATGAAGCGCTCATTCATCGATATGGACACATTTTCATAGGGGTCCAGACATTTTTTATTTTAAATAAAGGGTCGCGGTCGAAAAAGTTTGCGCCTCACTTTTCTAGGGGTTGCCCTTAGATTAGGGCAGAAATTAATGTTAACTGACTGCTTGGAATCCACGTCTGCCGTTGTCACACGTCACTTCCAACTAAATGAGCCAACAAACCGATCAGTGGATTGCCAAGTACAGCCTTGTCTCATAGTGAGTTTCCCTGGAAACACTTCCAAGATCATGTCTATTCAAAACATATATCAGGTGACTGAAAAAGAGCTATTTCTTGAATTTGGGTATCATAGGAAAATAATTTTAAAAAATCAGTCCGGGAACCTTTCTGACAAAGGGACAAAGATTATATGAAGTGCTCACTCATCCATATGCACATATGATGATTCAGTAATTTCTGTCGACATTCCTCGTTTGATTACTTTGTTATTAACAGATCAGGAAGCAACATAATTTTGTAAATGGAATATTTCAGATAACGAATGGAGAATGTGGTGCACGCAAAACAATTTTGCTTGTACTCATTTAGTGAATTTTTCGAAAAATTAGAAGACCCTGAATACAATACAAATAAGTTTCCAATCGAGTTCTATATTCGTAGCAGAAAATTTTTATTTTAGAAATGATCTGGAAACAAATGGAATTGAGGCGTTATCGCAAAAGAGATTAACAAATACGACGAAAATGATAGTGTGAATAATTCCTATTTCAAACCCAAATATTTCATGGACTTCTAAAAACTACTTAGAGCTCATTAGAAAGTCTTTCCACCATACGATTGTGAATCTTTATAACCAAGAAGGAAAAAAAAGAATTCCAGAAATAAACGGATCGCAGTTGGCAAATAAAACTCACTCCTTTCTAGTTTTGTAAAGTTTTTATTTTGCAAATTTTTAGCCCCTAAAAAGCGATAATAATGATCTCGAGGAATACCCATGCCACTCCGTTAAAATCATATGGTTCCATACGCTATCTCTTGTCTTTCTACTAACAAATATGTTTTCATTTCTTGCCAAAGTTTCATTCCTATGCAACTCTATACTGAAGAGCGGAACCCATAGAGCATAGTTACCCACACCATATTGACTGCCCTGATGATGACTGGGCAAAGTGGTTTTGATTCAAGTGACTAAATATCAGTATTTAACAGCTAAAACATATTAATCAAATTTCAATTTAATATTTTTATTTGTTTAATTTACATGAAATAATTTTTAATGTGTTTTGTTGTTGTTGTTATTTGCTTTCAAATTTTTGGGTTTAAAAGGAGAGTACTAATTTCTTATTTTCCCTTTCAAAATGCTCATTTTTTCCAAATAATAAACTAGCTGGAATGCCATCTCCACAAAGAATATTGCTTTTAAATTTTTTTGGGAACGCACACCAGAAAATGTTTGTCATCATTTCTTTGATTCATTGTGCATTCACAATATTTTACATGGCTATAATGCTCACATTCTACAGGGCCCGAGGGAGCTAAGTTGTAGCGCGTTGGGCATCGGACTAGGAGTGCTCAGTTCGAATCCCTAGAACGCTTTCGTCCCAAGCCCAGATATCAGCGCATTAAGTCCGTAGACTGGAAAGTCTTTTTGTGAGTTCAGTAGGTGGAAAAAGGTGCGAGCCCTTTAAATGTTGCCCCTGGGGATGCTCGGTTAAAAATGAGGTGGCACCTGGCTAAAGTAGGACTCTGACATTTATTATCCTATTGTAAACTGGAGAATTCCTCATAATTACAACAACAACAACGGGCTCACATTCTTTCCAGTGTATCTGTATTTTAAATTATTAATATAACTGCGTGAAAATGTGTAAATTATTTAATCTAATGAAAGAAAATCTGCTTTAAGAATCCCGAATTTTCAGCAGAAAAAGAATAAGTTCGATAGAAGCACAGTCATTTGCATTCCCTCTAAAAATGTTAATTTTGCAGCCAGCTGGAGAAACTGTATTTAGCGTAAAAGAGGAAAAAAATTTAACAAATTGCGCCCCGTTCATTAGTGAGAATTTTGAAACTTCACCGTGTTAAAGATTACTACTTATTAATTAAGCCGACTTTCACATTAATAAAATTCTTTTAAACACATTTACTTCGTTCTGAATCACTTTAAACAGAATACGTAATCTTGTTATTTTGGCTCAACATCACTTAACTTTTCGGCGTGGGAGAAAACAAACTTCAGTTAAAGCTTTTCCGAATTTAAAATAAATTTTCTTGAATTAACCCATTCGGAACAGCTGATTGCATTTCGCGAAATTTGCTTTATAACTTGTAATTAAAATCTGCACCAAAACAGCATGTTCTCTAAAATGCATTAGCCCCGGCAAGGGAAAAAAAGCAAACTTATTTCACATTTGAGCAACTTCTGATTTTAAGTTTGGTGTTGGTGTTCGTGCATTTTCCAACAAAATATTCTAGTTTCTTTCCCCTCTACTTACAGTTCAAATTCCTTTTATATATATATATATATATATATATATATAACTTTGACAGAAATACCTAACCCTTAGCTAAATGTTAAAGATTTCGTGACTAGCAAATGACTTTGTGTAATTTACATTTTAGGAAGTCTTCTGTAATTTTATGTCATATAAAGTTGAATAAGAATTATGGTACTTTAAAGTTAATTGTATTTCATTTTTCATAATTTCATATTGTGTGTAGAAGTTTTTATGATAGACGGGATGAACATTATTCTTAAATGTCACTTCGAACTAATATTTTTTTCATCACATAGGCCCCTTTTAAGATTTTATTACCAATTTATGCAGGGTACACTGTGAGAACCTCAAAACTGTTTGCATGAATGGTTTCGCAAAGTGTTTCATTATACTGTTGCAAATTATGTAAATAAATGTATTTCTTTAGCTTAAATTACCGTTAAAATTTTTATTCTGCTTGTAAAATTATGCATTATTACCGTTTGTTCCGTGTAAATTGTCATATTAGCTAAATTTCTGCAATTCCATGCATTTAACATATGGTTTCGTCATAGTGGCGAGATATTGGCTTGTTAGCGACGTTTTTGGCGCCAAATTTAGTGATATTCCGCCACATTTGGCAACTTGGTGTCAAAATTGGTGACTTTTCCAAGCCTAGAATTTTCTGGAACATTGGGGAAATCATCAGACTCTCGAGAAGCTATAAATACAGCCTCGATTCGGTGTAGGGGCATCTTTAATAATACTGTACTTAAAAATCTCCCCTTTAAATACATTTTCAAAATTTCTATTGTTATTATCTCCATTTTCAAATTTGAACACTTTCTACATAGCTGGAAAAACTCTATCATTGTCCCCATTCTTAAACCTAATAAACCACCCGCTTCCCCCACTAGTTACCGGCCCATAAGTCTCCTTAACTCCATCAGCAAAATTACTGAAAAATTCATTGCGAAACACATTAATGAACACCTGGAAAATAATAATATCCTCATCCCTTACCAATTTGGTTTCAGAAAATCCCTTTCTGCTCCTTATCAAGTCTTCCGCCTCACCGAACATCTAACTAATGCTAGAAAAAATAAGCAATCTACTGCTGCCCTGTTCTTAGATGTTGCACTTGCTTTCGATAAAGTTTGGATTGACGGTTTAATTCATAAACTCATTAATTATAACTTTCCTCCTCAAATCATCAAAATTTTAATATCTTACCTCAACAATCGTTCCTTCCAGGTCAAAATTAACAGCCAGCTCTCTGAAAAATTCAAAATTTACAGTGGATTGCCACAAGGCAGCGTTCTGGCACCAATTCTTTTTTATATTTTCGTAAATGATCTTCCCCAACACACTAATGTTAACTTAGCTTTTTTCGCTGACGATACAGCCCTGTACTCCACATGTAAAAATTTTAAATATGCCATCAATAATTTTAATTAACACATGACACCATTCAACTCTGGCTCGACAATTGGAGAATTAAAATTAACTCAGAAAAATGTATAGCTGTTCTTTTCACCTCTAAACTTAAAAAGACCTTTAAAAATCACCAAATTCAAATTGGAAATGCTAAAATCCCCTGGTCTGACACTGTAAGATATCTCGGCGTTATTCTAGAGAAAAACATCACCTGGAAACAACACATATCACATTAGGGACAAGTTTCGAGCAGCTCGCAGATTAATTTACCCCTTAATTTCTCGAAACAGCATTAATCATTAGTAACAAATTGTTCTTGTATAATTCCTACCTTCGTCCTATTATTACGTATGGAGGGCCAGCATGGTCATACTCTGCAAAAACGCACATTAAAAAATTAGCATCAGCTCAAAGCAGCACCATTAGGCAAATCGTTAACGCGCCTTGGTATTTTAGAAATGTTGACATTTATAGGGAGATTGGACTCCCAACTATTCGAAATTACCTCCACAAATTAGCTATTAACTTCCATAAGTCTGTTGACAATGAATTACTTTTAGAACTTGCAAATTAGGATCATGCTGATCCCCAAAACAGGAAAAGGCCTAGAGTCATCCTCTCACTTTCATAAATTTGTCCCTTGTCTGCTTCTTAAAAATTAAAAAATGATACTTAGCTTTGCTAAGGCAAAAAAAAAATAATAATAAAAAATTACAAAACTAAATAAATATTATGTGTTGCTATCCTTAAACTTCCTTCTCTCCTATTTACTACGGTAGCTATGTCCTATTTCTCCCCCATTTCCGGGAACAACTCTACAGTAGTATATTCTCTTCTACTGTCCTGCCCGATGGTGGATCGCTTCGGTGATTCCAACTGAAGGCACTGAAGTCGAAGATCCTGAGCGCTCCAATCACTTTTCTTCTATCTCTACTTTCTGTCCAATCATGGTTTCCCGCTGCTTACTTTCTGAAAAACTCCACTTTAGGGCGTGGCCCAGGTAGTGAAGTTAGACCAAACTTCCTATGGTCCTATGGTAGGGGCAGATTTCACCGTGTTAACCGCAAACGCCCTCGGGCGTGCCTTCTTAAGAGCTAACACTCTCTCTTCTATCTTGTTTACTTATTTGTATTTTTACCAACCCCCTAGAACTTTACTATAATCTCAGTGCGAATATCTTCCTCATTTTTCTTAAATAACTGTGGCAACTCTGGCCCAGTGGATGCGGGTGCGATTCCCGGCGTTTGCTTTTATTTTACTATTACTTATTTTAATTGTATTATGTTTTGACTGATAAGGGCCTATTTATGATATTTAATTACCTGCTGAGCAAATATATTTCTGATGCATAATGTTACAGTTGGAAATAAAATCCTACAGACCTTAGAGCTCCGACAAGTTGAAATACCTGAACCTGAACCTAGGGGCAGATTTCAATTTTGAGCATGTTTCAAGGTTGTCAAAAGCGCCGCTGTTAGCTGTGACATTTTCTTTGGAGAATTACTGTGATTTATGCCGCGATAAGTGCGACCGAGTGCGGCGTCTTTTCTGTTGAGGTTTTCCGTACTTCCATGAATTAGAAATTATATTAAAAGAAATTTACTCACTTTCTGGCGATCTGTAAGCTATAGCATTTCGACTTCCTGTAAATAAATCATTGTTTTTATTCTGTCTTATTCAAAGTTCATTCAATCGCCGAACCCGAACTGGAAATTCGTAACAATATGTTTGGTAAAGCGTCAGCGTAGTGTTGAAATTTTGTGAAAATTTGAGGAATTTTTTTTAAACGTTGTTATTTAGTAATTTGAAATAAACAACATCGTGTTTAACAGATATAAAGAATAAAAATTAAGTAAACTCTCTTCTACTATATCGCCGGTCATTTTGGGGCTGTCAATTATAACAAAGGCACTTTCCGTTAGTAATAATTACACTGTATCGTTAGAAGAAACATTAGAAGCATACTCAATGAGAAAACAGTCACCATCGTTAAATGCACTCTGCCACAAAAATAAATACATACACCAAGAAGAAATCTAGCTACTACCACGAACATGGCAGGAATGTAGTCTGGTAAGAGATATACAAATGATTGAAATTTCGACGCCAATGAACAAGGGTAAGCGCGCTATGCGCATATGAGATGTGCAGCTGCGAGATTTTAAATGCATGATTGCTCGTGCGAAAGGGTTATTCAAACAAATCTGTGGACTTGGATGGACGGTATTGTGACAAGAGCTGCCTCTGAGACGTAACCGGAGACAGTACGAACAATTGTCGTACTTTGGAAGGGGGCGTATAGTAGTCCTTATAGAAGCAGGTTGGTCGAACAGACGTATCGGCCGCCACCTCGGTTGAAGCGATATGGTAGTTGCTCGGTGTTGGCAACAATAGATCACTGAAGGGATAGTCTACCGTCGTGGAGGTTCAGGGCGTCCCAGGAACACAAATACGCGCGAGGATCGAGCAATCATAAGAGCGGCCGCGTCCACACCAACAACGTCGCTAAAATCGGTTCGACGCCATTTACCACCTTCCAGACATCCGGTGGTATCAAATGAAACCATTCGGAGACGACTGGCCGACGCAGGTATAAGGAGCCGACGTCCATTAAGACGCCTACCACTGACCCCACATCATAGGCAGTGTCGATTGGAATTTTGCCGACCTCGGACAAGCTAGTGTGACCGACTGGAGGCATGTGATCTTCAGCGATAAATACCCATTTAGTCTCAATGCTGATGACCAGCGCATAAGCTTGTGGAGGCAGGCAGGCTACCGCTCCAATCCGGTATTTGTTGTCGAGAGGCATACGGCGATTACACAAGGTGTGACAGTGTGGGGAGCGATTTGTTGGGACACACGATCGCCTCTAGTCGTCCTTCATCGCACTTTGACGGTACGCAGTTACGTGGAAGTGATTTTAACACCAGTTGTACTGCCTATGCTATCAAGTCACCCAGGTGCTATTTATCAGCAAGACAATGCTCGTCCACATGCCGCGTGACCCTCCCAACAATGTATTCAAGGATATGAGGTTCTACCGGTGGCCTGCCAGGTCTCCAGAGCTCTCGCCATTAGAGGACGTCTGGGAAGTACTTGGAAGACAATTGCAGCCACCCCGGACTACTGGTAAATTAACTTCCTAGTTGCAAAGATTATGACATGTTCTTAAGCAGGAGATCATAGGTGACCTCCTAGATTCGATGCTATACCATGTTTCGGCTTGTATAGCTGCCTGAGGTGGATTTACTACTTACTGATTTGTAAAATTTTTCATGCCATATTTAAAAAATAAACGGTTTGTTCTTCTGAATTTGTAATCATTTGCTTATCTCCTCATACACTACATACATGTGAAGTTTCGTGATATTAGCTAGTTTCCTTCTGGGTGCATATATTTTTTTGTGACAGAGTGTATATGAAAATTTTATGTAAAGGTGGGAATCCTGTGTCCTGAGCCTCCAAATCTTTAGGAAAGGAAGAAAAATCTTAAAAATATAAACATCATCACATCCCAGGATTTGTATGGGATTGAAAATCTCTGAAAGTAGCAGGTCTTCCCAAAGTCAAGAGAGAAGTAAGTTGAAAGGGCCTTGAGGGTTGAAGAAGCAATTTTGACCATCACGGTTTTCTATCGGTCGTTACGTCACACCCCTACCGTTTGTACGAACGATAATCGATTGTTTTTAATACGATGTAGTTATCCACTCGTACCAAAAGTCAGCCTCTCTCGCGATAAATAAATAAACAAAAAACAGAATGTCCCTCCACCAGCAATGTATGGCTTTTAGCGTTAAAAGCTACCACCACTTTTACCTAGGTTAAGTTTCGGCCACCGCATAGATATTCATGTGTTGTTCCCTTTAGGGAATGTCGTCGATTTGCATACTCGAATCTTCCAAACTCAAAACGCCAACAAAACTTGTGTATATTAGCAAAAGGATTTGAGTCAACATCCTCAGGTTGAGTCAATGTCCTCAAGATTTGAGACAACTACTACGGAACGATAAAAAAATAATTTGTCTGTGGCTTTAAAGAGAAATTTGAAAATATGTTTGGGAAATAGTGGGAAACAGGGTCTTTGGAAATAGGGAGTCTCACGTTAGGAAGAATGCTAAACTTATTTTGCAGGGTTACGACTGGGATTAAATGGGGATGTGCAGTAATCTTCCTGTTTATTTGGAGAACAGCAGATCGTCTAAGCATTAACTCCTAAATAAAACCGTTGCATTTTAAGTAAAAAAATTGATAAGAGGCAGGATATTTGGTACAGGTATCATTACAGAGGTTCCAGAACACCGTCAGTGACTTTGATTGGTAATCGAAGGTCTTTAGTCTCTATCTCAAATCGCGAAGAATGATAAGCTAATAAGGCAGCGTTGACATTTAGATTAAACGTGGATTTACAGTAATTAACACATTTCTCTTGAGAACGGTAGATTGCTCTGCTTCGATGCCAGTAGCGGGCAAATCCACCGCCGTGTACGCTAATGGCGACTGGTCCACGAAAAATATGTCGTGGGTGCAATGTCCTCCAAGTTCTCAAAATTTACCTCTGGAGGTGAAGTCTACCGGTCTCGTCACTTAACTCGGTTCAAAATTACGGGACCGGTCCTTTAGCCAATTCGTACTCCGACCCTTGTAGTGCTATTCAAAACCGGAGCCACGTACCATTCTGTCCAGTAGCCTTTATGGACTTGATCTGATATACTGTCGGTCAAGGGGCATAAATCACAACAACAACAACAACAGTAGATTGTCAAGTTATTAACTCATGCATAACATCATTGCATTTTAAGTGATGAGAAATATTGATAAGAGAGAAGACGTTTGGTAAAGGCATCGATACAGAGGTTCCGGAACACAAACAGGCCCTTTGTTTGGAAATCGGAGGTCGTTAGTCTATATCTCAAGTGGGGAAGAATGGTAAGATGAGGTAGGGTTACGTTTTGGATTAAATGTGGATACGCAATACTCAGCACATTTCTCTGGAGAACAGCAGATCTTCCAAGAATTAACTCTCGCATAACATCATTGTATTTTAAGTGGAGGAACAAAACTGATAAGAGGGAGAATGTTTGGTAAATATATCGTTACAGATGTTCCAGATCATAAGTAGTGATTTCGTCCAGGAGACCTAAATCTTTTTTCAAATGGGAAAAAATGTAAAGCCTCAGGCATATTAATGATATGGATAAGGTACGGAAGTGTATTAGTCAAGACATCTCTTTTGACAGCAAAAGGTTCCCATTTAAAATGTGTGGCAAAATTACCTATTAAGGAGGGGGGGGATACATTTGACAGAATACGTTGAAGTACTAGTTAAAATGGAGTCAGAGAATTGACATTGATTGACAGGTTTAGGGATATATAACTTCTCTCAAGTCGGAAAGAAGCTTATAAGGGGAGGTTGTGATATGGACTAGACAAGCATGTATTATAGATCTCAAATTTCTTTGAAAAGCAGGAGGTTTCAGGGTTACAGTTCCATTTTAATTGGAGGAAAATTTTATAAACGAAAGATAGTTGACAAAGGGTCAGACGCGTACAAAACATATTAGTCAGGGAAAAAATTAACCAATTCATATCTTAACTATTTCACTCTCTATGACAGAATAGAAGAAATGAATAATCAAAAAACTAATAAAATTGTTTTTTTCTTACTGTGAAAAGAAACTCATTTAAGAGAACGCGATTTAGATAGAATTGATTACATTTGAGATTAAAACTGATATAAGAAATTTTTATTTATATATCCAACACGAGGAAAATTTTCCTGTTACTTTATTTTTGCTGATTTTTTAGAAAATAGTTCATTTGAAAATATCAGAAAAAGAAAAGTTCTTTAAATTTGAATGTGTTGTTCTTGTTTCAATTTTTTAAATAATTTCTAGACAGTAATAGGAGAGGCATCGATAAGTTAAAAATTACGTATATACATTTCACTTTAAAATGTTGGGAAGAAAAAAAAGGTAATTTTTTTAACGTACGAAGAATATTTATCAAATAGAATTACTTAACCAAAAATACGTTAAACAAAAACGTTTCTCACTTGCAGGAGAATTGAAAGTTAATGTAATATCATACATATTTTAACGTAATTGAGAAAAAAAGATTTTTAAATATCGCCTCGAATTCAATTACGCCGAAAAGGTTCGCATTTTATTTGAAGAAAAATAATTTTTCGGAAATAATTTTTCAGACAAAGGAAAATTTTCGGAATAATGTTAAATGAATTTCCATAATTTCTAAATATACTTTATAAAAATGTAAATTACGTTACAGATTGATCATTTTAAACTCAGAGAGATAAAAGATAAATTTATTTTTACATTATTAAATACACTGAGTTGAACGGATTTTTTCATCCATTCTTTAATCTAATGTACTAAAGAATTTCTCATGAATCTTATTAAAAGAAGTTTAAATTAAAATTGAGATCAATACGTTGATAGAAAGTATTTTTTTTCTTTTAAATAATTTGTAATTTAGTTTTTGCTGTCATTATGTTTCAGGTGTATTTTGTCTTTGAGCTTTCGAATAGTAAATATAATGCCTTTTTTCTTATCTTTTTGTATGCAAAGAAATAAGAAAGTTTAATAACCAGAATTATTATTTTCATTTTTTTAATGTTGTAGTGAATAGCATATGTCATCAAGAAAAATAAATATGTTATTATGGTTTATAATTAGTGATGTAAAATTATATTTGAGACACATTTACTTGCACTAGTAAAATATGTAATAATCATACATTCATAATACTTGTAATTCATATGTATATGTAATATGCATATTTTTCAAGAAAATTGTGTGCCTGTATTAGAAAAGTTTCTCTGGCATGAATTCCAATTATTACTGAATAAGCAGCATACATAATGAAATGTCCTTATAGAATCAAATGTATAATTGTAAAAAGTACTTGCATTTTTTCTTCATTCAAGTATTAAATATTAATATAAATAAATGTATGGCATTCAAATAAATGTATGACATTGGGTCATAAGTAAAGAAAATGATTTTATAAAATAATTTTCCCTACTTATGAATTTCTTGGCTTTGGTAAAAGCTTCCTATTTTGTTTATGAAATTGAAATCCAAATAGATTTTATGCCTACTTTTAATTTTTACTAAGCTTTTACTTTTTTTACGCATACTTTCAATTTTTAAGACAGTCATAGTTTACCTTTTTGTTTCTACCCATGTTAGTTTTTTACTTACGCCTCTGTCGCCCAACAGCTTAAAGCAAATTAAAAATGGCTTTCAAAGAAGAAATGGGGACATAGAAGGCCTAAACTGCAGAAATTGAATTTAAAAAATGAAATTATATTTTGTGTAGCTTGTCTAAACTGAGAACTTTACTGTTACGAGGTTAGGCCTTATGTCCCGGAGGAAGACGAATTTGAAGCCCAATAGGTGTGGTTTTGATTTGGTTTTATAAACAACATTCCAGGAGTTTGTTCAGATAATTCAGTAAGATAGAAAATAATTTACCCAAACTAGTGAAGCATTTAAAGTAGAAAAGCCCTGAAAATATATACTCTAAATAAATAAAATCAATCTTCATTTCCTAATTGCGAAAGGCAATTACGGTTTTCTTTCACAACGTCATTTCCGCACCTTTATTTACAAATTTGCGGCTTTCTTACCCAGCTCAAAAAGAAAGGGACAATATATTTCAAAAACCCTAAATGAAGTTGGCTTTCTGCTAAGTCAAAGTGAATATTTTAATACTTTTTTCCTTTATTCCAAATTCTTCCCAGATATCTATGCACATATTTAAATAATATTCTTCTATAATCAAATACTTAGTAGAAACTCGTTAAAATGAGTTTACTAAATTATGTTCGTTGTCTGAACATTTTCGGTACTAAAATATGTTCAATCAAATTGAGTCCACTATATCTGTGGGGAAAAAGAAAGTTTTCTGAAAGAAAAATTTTAAATCTCATTTAAAAATTTTTAGTATAATTAAAATACGAAGAGGTAATATTTATCGTATAAATTGTCTATATTTATTAAATCATATTTCTCTAGTAAAAAATGCATTATATGGGGAGAAAGGATCGAATATTAAATATCTGTGTTATTTTCATAAGGTGCTGGCATTTCATCAGAGCACGTACATAATAATTTGAATGCATGTATGGATATCAGAAACCGTCAAGATGTAAACAAGGTGTTAAAGCAAACGAAGCATAGAAGATGTCGTTCTTGCTGGAAATAGATTGAAAACGTTAACAAGTGAACACTTCGAAGCACAATTTGAAGCTGTTTCAAAGAAATCCAGATGATTTTTGCGTCGTTTTGTAACAGTTGATGAAACATGGATACATCAGTGCCAGACAGAAACAGGACAATCGTCAAAACTGAAGTTTTAAATGCTTCAGTTTTGACGATTGCACGTTTATCCTAACCTGCTACTAGATGCTAAACCTTGCTACTAGATGCTAAACCTGCACCAAAGAAAGCGGAAACGGTTACATTAGCGGAAAGAATTATGACCACTGTTTTTGGAAGATTGCGTCTTCCCAAAACAGTGGTCAATCCATTTAATCCTTATTGAATACTTCGTAAAAGGGAAAAAAACACCGGAGAGTGCAGTACAATGCATCTTTGCTGGATCTTTTAAATAAGGAAAGTGAGACCAAAAGGCCATATTTGGCGAGAAAAAATTTTTTTTTCATCCTGAAAATGCTTCGGCTTATTTATTTTCAATTGTCGTGGCCACACTGTTAGAATTACACTACGAAATTGTTCCCCGATAACCGAATCGTAGAGAATGATATAGAACTATATAATTACGAGTCAATACTTATTAAGGAAATGTTAGTGTATTTTTAGGGGATGGCTGAATGGCTAGGGCGCTGGCAAACGGTTCAGATTCTCTGGGTTCGAGTCCCAGTGTTGGCATGGATGTTTGTAGCCGTCCGAAATCGGCTTTAAACGTTAGGCCCCGGTCTAATTAGCCCTCGTATAGAAAATCGTAGACCGTAGCGTTCCAAACCAAACTGAGTTAGAAGTAATAAAATAATAGCACAGTAATTTAATTGATAATTTTATGTAATTTATTGTATTATATTTAATACAATAAATTGCATAATTCTGATTCAATAAATTACATCATGCATCTGATACAGTTTTTAATAGATGAGCAAGTAAAATATATATTTATTTAATCTATAGAAATGCATCAGACAGTATATATATTTTTCAAACACAATGAAATTTATCGTTTTGCATTTCTGTCGCATCTTTTTATACACTGTGTATTCAGAGAAGCATTTCGATTAGAATTTTCATGTTTCATCCTATTACATCACCCATAAATTTCAAAACAGCGTTTAATATATATTCGAGTTCAGTATCGTTTAACCCAGAAAGCTGTTTAATATTCGTGAACGATGTATATATAATGTTAATCGAATTATCTCGAACCTTGTCGTTTCTTCTTAAGAAAACTTAATGACAATGATTAAAAGTGAACGCATCCAAATGATATGCCGAGAAGATTAATTTAGCAGCACGAGACAGAGTGAATAATAATGCCACCGTTTACTCGCTTCATGAACTTCTGTAAATGAAGCGTCGGATACTTAAACATTTATTACTCGTTACTTAAAAAGAATCAGTGACTTTATACGCCTAAAATAATACACAATAAACAAATCCGATACCACCTGGTATAAAGAACGGAGCTTGTACCGAGCTAAGATTCAGTCGATTTTTATCTACGGTAAGAGAGAAAGCCTCTGTAACTGGAAGCTTTGAGATGAAAATGCAGATGAAATTAAGTTAAGACCAATGTTTACCCAGAAAGTAATTAAACTTAGAGACTTGCATAAGACTTGCAATTTTAAAATGTCTATGAAAACAAAAGATGTCAAAAGGGAAACTATCGTTTAAATTATCTATAGGTGAAAAAACTGTTTATTACAAACTGATGTGCAAAATTTAATCTTAACTTCTGTGTAAATTTCTAAATTTTTCCGTGGTGGTTGGATGACTGCATGTAGTCACCAGTAAAAATTTAGAGAAATTCCACTTTTGAAATTTTCCCATTCTAGGTTACTTATAATCTTGTGACTTCTGCAATATTGATCTTTACAATGAATTGAAGCTTCTCGTGATTTCAAATTATCTCAGCTAACTTTGCCCAAATTTATTCGATAGCCATGAAAATGTAACTTACCTTCAAATTCTTCGAGTATGACCCAGCCGACGCGAGCAATCGGAGAAGGTCTCGTGTCATTATCTTTCACTTAATGTGTGTCTAGTCTTTAAAAACAAAAATAAAATACGTGTTTGTACTGTAAAAAACAATTAAAAATCAAGATCTAATACGCAGCTTGCTACGGTAAAAAATACTTTGCGTGTTTTGTCTTCTTCTTGGGTCCTATCCCTAAACTTCCTTCTTGCAAAATAAGAGAGTTTTCTCTGATTATTTTTAGGTTTGTCAAAACTCGTGGATCCTAGAGGCACCTTCTTCAACCTATCATCCTTGCTCTTTCAAACTCTTCCTCCTTCTACAGTTCGGGCCTGTTCACATAGAACCCGTCAGCGCCAGCGTTATTCGTATTGAAATATATTTAACCAATTGCAAACCTCCAAACGATTAGATACGAAATTGTTAAGGCCTGTGATTGGTTTAAAATATTTCAACACGAGTAACGCTGCCGTTGACGGATTCTATGTGAACAGGCCCTTCACGATAGCTTACCACTGCAACAATTCTTCAAGACCGGCGTCCGAGGTCATGGCCCAGATGACGTCGATGCCCTATGTTACCTGTGCGTACCTGATGGCCTACTTATAGGATATACCTTGTTGAAGAGCCCACATCGAACGGTAAACTTGGGTCCAAGTCTGATAGGTAAGTTGGAGGTGTAAATAATGGTAGGTCAAAATGTCAACAGTTTCTATACTTTAAAATATCATAAAATAAAATTTTCTCGGGAAATCTCCAATATACACTGATCCCTATATATATATCTTGAAATGCTTTGGTTAAAACTGTGGTACATTGAATACCGGAAAATACCAGTACATTATATGAAGAGAGGTCAGCCCGTACACAAAGACTTAGCGTAGGGATACGTGTAATTTGTAGAGGCGTGAATATTTTACCTACTTAAAAGCACCAGATACTGATAGAAAATACAACCATGATATAAGAATAGAAAATAAACGCACAAGAATATCTATTTTATCTTTATTCCAATATTCCTCCCTTCTGATTTCTTTCTCCCTAAAGCCGCTCTTTTACTTTTGTGGGATATTGAAAATTGAAGGTTTATATCATGCCTTAATACAGTCTGGAACCTAAAAGTCTGGAAAAAAGACGTTTTTATCTTGTTAGCTTAACACTTACTATTGAGCTTTTATAATCGAATAATCAAACTGCATGCTTCTACGGTTGTTTCATTCACAAAAACGCTTTTTAATATTGTACCGTCTATGGTTTCTCTGTTGTTCATGTTTATCTCAGAATGGAATAGTCCTCACATGATTTGGCATCTTTTAATAGCTATATCTGAAATTTCTCCCAAGATGTCTTTAAGATAATTTAGACAGCGCTCCTTTGTCTATATATATAAAACAGTTCCGTAACTGACTGACTGACTGAGAGATAACGCACAGACCAAACCGCTCGACTTAAATGGTTGAAATTTTGTATAGCGATTCTTCTTATAGTGTAGGGGTGCACTAAGAAAGATTTTTGAAAAATTCTTCTTAGATTTTTAAAATTAAATTTTCAAGCTGTTTTGTAACATTCTTTAAAGTTTGCATTTAAAATAATAATCTAAGGATTATCAAATTTATATCAAGAGAAAGATCATAAAAATTCCTTTAAAATGAAATCTTTTTTGAATCTTTACCTCCATTTTCTGATTTTTGGTGAATTTTTAAAGATTCATTTATATAATTTAATTTATTAAATGCTGATCATGTGGTTTCTTTTCTTTTTGTGATACTTTAAATTCATTTTTCGTCACGTGCATAACAACGAAATAAATTGACAAATGTTTTATATCTTTCTAATGTGGCAGACGATTGGACATTATCCAAAAAAATATTAAAATACAGTAAAAAAAATGTTCCTCAAACTGTACTAAATTCTTTAGTAAGTTCTACTATATTCTATAGTATGTTCTATTAGACTTATTTCAACATTTTCTTCTACATTATTTTGTCTATAAAACTATACGTTACGATTTTTTTATAAATTTTTTGCATTAATTGCATACATTGACCGTTGTATTTAATTTGAATGTACTCCATAATGAAGCACGGATAATCAGCTAGTTCCATTATAATTGCAGCTTTATCGGATTTTAATTTGAAATTAAAACTCTGAGACATTTACACACTTGAAAAAATTAGTCTGAAGTTACTTTTCCCCATCTTGAGTAATTAAAAATCTTATAAATAAAATTTGTAGGAATACCGGAATTTATTCTTATTTCGACACATTTTTTATGTTTAAAGATTAAAATAACCTCTTCTAAATTCTAAACAACAATATTGCCCGGCCGGCGCTTATGGTTCTGACCTGTCAATCTGTGATGGATCGACCTTAAGACTATCTCACCAACTTCAGCTTAATCCTCAGCCAACGTGCTTCCTCTTATTAATTCTGCACCCTAAATAGTTGTCAAACGCTGTAATTATTTATTTATTTCTATTTATTTTTTTTAATTTAAAAAATTTAGTCTTGTTATATGTAACGTCCAGGAAACGTGCCCGCGAGAAAAGTTGAGTTTTGCACGTTTCACCAATATTGTGTGATAATTATTATATTTTATCCCACGTGCCGGCATTCATATAAATTACTATTTTTCAGTGTGACGTAATGTCATTTGCATGCTTGGTTTTCATTTTATTTTTTTGTTACGTTACAAGTACTGTGTGGCAACTTCGATAGATTTTGCTGAGTTTTTGAGATATACGAGGTACTCGGTGAGAAGAGGTTGTAATAGTGCTTTGATGTTCTGATGAATTTTTAAATTTAAATAAAAAATGTTTGTTTAAAGTTTTGAATGTTCAATTTGAAAAGAATCTTGTGAAACCGAGTCAACACCCTCACTTGCATGTGGAACCCAAAAAGGATATCGCCCTATTAACTTAGGCGGGTGGTTTTTTACAATATCGACTACTCCATAGTCGGAGATTTAAAAAGAAAAACCACTCAGAAAACTTGTGAATATCTGATATTGCGTCCTTGGACCAAGTACGGTGTTTTACACCTGGTGTCAGGAAGTTGGGTCCATGCGAGTGTGAGGAAGTTTTGGAAAAATAATTTTTTTAAAATTTCTGATGAGGATTGCAGCAGCGACAACGGACTTCATCGGAAGACGCAGATCTAAGGACCGGGAGCTTAACGGAGAGGATAAGAAGTGGATGAGTAGCGGAGGTGAAGGCCAAGTATTCATCAACTTCTGACCGTTACAGCGGATACCAACGGACGGCGGAGCGTCGGGAAAAGTGTTGCAGACCTCAGCTACCGACCGTTACAACGGAGCGTCGAAAAAAGTGAAACAGAGTGTCGGAAACAAAACAGAGGATGTTTGTGATGAAAAAGGATACCTGTAAGGATCTCGGATGTCATCTGGCAAAGTAGGGTGCATGAATTGTTACTCGTTTGTCCCTCACATTCTGTTCATGGCTAGTTTGATATTGGGTGCTTAGGAACGCGTGTGTTAGGTTAATTTTTTCTTTCTCTTTGGAAACTTTATGATTTTATGTTATTTTGTATACTGTGTTCTTGCATAGGTTAATATTGCTTACATATAATGATTAATAGTATTAGTGTTTTATGTGAAGTAAATTTATTCTTATTCAGTCAAAAATTCTCTAAAAGTGCATAGTTTTTTCTACTTTGAATAATGGTTATTTTTTTTGGAAGGGATATTTTTTTAGTGTAGGAAAAAGCTAAGAGCTTTTTTCTAGATTTTATTTTGTTTTCGCTCGTTTATTGTAAATCAACATTCGGGAGCAATGTCTTTTTTAAATACAGCGAGGAAAGCGGATCTCGTGCAGTTGGCTTGCGAGATGGGTGACGTAGTCACCGAGGAACTAAACAAAGTACAAATAATTAAAATTATTAAGGAAGGGGAAAACTATGAGGAAACTTTGGCTAAAGAATTTTTGGAAAGGATTGTGGAAGATAGGAAGGAACGAGAACGACAGAAAATAGAGAGTCAGAAATTAGAGAGAGAAGAAAGGGCACGGGCATGGAGTCAGGAATTAGAGAGAGAACAAATATCTCGGAACCACGAGTTAGAGTTAATGAAATTAAAAAATACAACTTACTCAATAGGAAACCGAGAGGTTACGGTTGGATAGAAGTAACACGAATAGTGAGGGATTTCTCTCTAGTGACGCGGGAAGTATTAGGATCAAATCAATTGAGGAGATCATAAGAACGATACGTCTGTTAACGGTGAAGGTACCGACAAAACCGGAAGGGTGGAATTTTTTTTTAATAGTCTGGAGAAAGCTTTCGAAAGCGAAAACGTGGAACAGGAGCAGAAGGCTAAGGTCCTAATTTGTTTGTTGGGGGACAAAGTAGCTAATTTGTTCACGCTATTAGAAAGTGAAAGCTACAACGATTACGAGGCAATTAAAAAAAAGGGTATTGCAGGAATTCGAACCGTCACCTAGAACATGTCGGGAAAATTTCAGAAAGGCGAGGAGAAACTCTGAGGAAAATTTTGCACAATTTACCTCACGTCTTACATCGATGTGGGAATATTACTGCAAACTCAGGGGGGCGCAGGATGCCGAATCAATTAAGCAATTGATAGTAGCGGATAAAGTGATGTCGACTTTGGATAGTGATACGGGATCTCATATCCTGATACGCCAGGGTGATGGTTGGTTTAAGCCTAAAGAATTAGCGCGGGAAATCGACAGGTATTATGCGGCTAAAGGACGCAGTTACGCTTTCGAACCATGGAGTGGACCGATAATGGGAAACAAGGGAAACGTCAGGACGGCCGGGGAACCCAGGAAAGAATTTACGAAAGAACGTAATTCGGGTTGTTTCACTTGCGGCGCAAAAGATCATTTTATGAGGGATTGCCCAAAAGTTAATATAGAGGGGAACAGCAAAAAGACGAATAAGGTGGCTATAATAAATGTAGCTAAAGAGTCGCAAGAGGAAAATGAAAACGTAAGCGTCGAAACTATATCGAACGCTGAAAAAAACGAGAATTCGGAACATGTAGTACTATCAAATGTGGATTTGTTTCAAAGGAAGGAAAAGGTGCTTTGCTATGGGAAACTACAAAGGGTACAGGTCAAAATAAACGGAAAGGCAATAGAGGCGTTACTTGATTCAGGCTGTGAGATAACGGTCGTAAGGAAGGATTATTTGGAAATGGGAAATACGGAAGGGTTATCAAGTATATATTTGAAAGGCGTTTCTGGCCCATCAGTGAGATGCCCACTAGTTAAAGCGAGTCTAGCATTAGATGAGGGTGAGCATGCTTTATCCATTCCTACGGAAATTATTTGCGCGGTCGCGGAACAAATGGAAGACCAGATGTTGCTTCCACCGCAGATTTTCGAGATGTTAGGGGGAGAAACTATCGCGCGGACCTGTTTAAACAATGAGACAGAGGCGAACCTCAGTATTGAAGCTAGCGGGGAAGAAAAACAAAGGGGAGCGATTCTCAGAAAGGAACGTTCGGGGCAAAGTAAAACCCTTTCGACTGAAGGAGAAGAGGTAATTTCGGAATCGGACAGATTTCTTCGCGAACAAGAGAACTGTCAGCAGATCGGAAAACTGTGGGATTTCGCTAAGAGAGGAAAGGGGGATTGTTTCATCCGTAACAAATTGCTTTATCACCAAAACAAGGTGCTAGGAGAAAATGTAGTACAGCTAGTGTTACCTAAGTCTAGAAGGGATGACGCGTTGGATTTAGCGCATAGCTCAACTTTCGGGGGACATATGGGTTTTCGGAAGACGTTAGAGCGTTTGAGGTACTCATTTTTTTGGGATACAATGAAAAAAGATGTGGAGTGGTTTTGCAGATCTTGTACACAATGTCAGCTCACTAAGACTCCTAAATTGAAGGATAGGACACCTATAACTCCAGTGGCCAGACCAGAATTACCTTTTCAAGTTGTCAATATAGATATGATTGGACCTATTGATCCGGCCAGTTCCAAAGGGCATAGATATATCCTTTGTATGGTGGACCAACATACACGTTGGGCGGAGGCGGTGCCTTTAGGGAATCTGAGTGCGAGGAGCACATGCGAAGCGCTTCTAAGTATTTTTTCTAGGACTGGGATACCCAATGTAATAGCATCCGATAACGGGACTAACTTTAGTTCCAAATTAACGACGGAATTTGAAAAGAGATTAGGAGCTAGCCCCAGGTTTTCCACCCCTATGTACCCGCAATCGAATGGTTTGGTTGAACGATTTAACCGAACGTTAAAGGGAATGTTGCATCACGTGATACGGGAGGAGGGTCGAGGTTGGCACCTTCAATTACCTTACGTACTTTGGTCATATAGGGAGATCCCGAACGCCACGACGGGTATATCGCCGTTTCAGTTGCTGTATGGTAGACCCGCACAGGGACCTCTGTCCATTTTGAAATCCACTTGGACTGGAGAGATTGTGGGGGCGCAATTTAGCACTCAGCCAATGCACCAATATTTAAAGGAATTGAAATTGAGGTTGGAGAGGGCCGCTGAGCAGGCTCAATTAACGGCTCAGTTACAGAAGGAACGCATGGCACACCAATATAATTTAAGGTCGAACCGTAAACTTTACAAAGAGGGGGATCAGGTGGTTGTGCTAATCCCAGACTCTACAAACAAGTTATATGCTAGATGGCAGGGGCCGGCTAAAATTGAAAAATAGGTGCGACCGCATTCTTTTTTGATTAGAATGGGAGATGGATCGGTGAAACACGTCCATCAAAACAAAATCCGTGAGTTCAAAGCAAGGACGAATGCCGTGAATCTCATTTTCGAAGGGGAGGAAGAGTTCGGAGAGGTTAGAATTGCTACCGACACCTAGGGCAAGGAAAAATTTAGGTGAGGAATTGGTAGGTGGGGATAATTACACCAAATCTGACGGTAAAACAAGGGATGCAGTTGAAAGGCGTAATTACGAAATTTAAATCCTTATTCACTAGAGATTTTGGACCCGCGGGGGTAGGCAAGCATAAAATAGAGTTACTCCCGAATGTAGAAATACGGAAACCGCATTGTTACGGAATTCCAGTGGCATATAGGGGAGAGATAGGGCGTCAAATACAGGAGCTGGTGGAACTAAATTTGATTGAGCCATCGGAGGCAGAGATAGCGTATCCAGTTGTGTTCGTGGCGAAGAAGGACGCCTCCACGCGGATGTGCGTAGATTTTAGGGCGCTCAACACGTAACAAAAGTGCCGGTTTTCCCGATGAAAGACTTACACGAGTTAGTTTATGTAGCGGGAAAAGCGGAGTGGTTAACTTGTCTGGATCTAAGGCGGGGATACTGGCAAATTCGAATGGAGGAACAAAGCCGCGCATTAACGGCGTTCACTACCCATGTGGGCACATTTCAGCGGAAGGTGATGCCATTTGGATTGGCCGGAGCCTCGGGAACATTCCAGAGGGAAATGAACCGGGTTTTGCATAATTTCAGTGGGTGCGCACAGGCGTATATCGACGATATAATTATTTTCTCCTTAAGTTTTGAAGAGCATATGCGCCATTTAGAAGACATTTTTAGAGTATTGGACAAGAACGGGTTTTCAATCAATCTAGAAAAGTGTACTTTTGCGGCGCGACAAATTAATTATTTGGGTCATAAATTAGGAGGGGGAAATCATGCACCGGGGGAAGAAAAGATTAACGCCATTCGGAAAATACAGCGACCAAAAACTAAAAAGGAGGTAAGATCGGTCCTAGGATTGATGGGGTTTTATCGATCATACATCCAAAATTATGCCACGATTTCAGCACCTCTGACGGAGCTCACGAAAAAGAATGCGCCTAACAAAGTCATATGGGGGCAGGACGAGGAAAACGCGTTTTGTGAGCTAAAAAATGCATTATGCTCTTTTACAAAATTGTCCACGCCGGATTTGTCTCTACCGTTCCAAGTGCACGCCTATGCAAGCCAAATTGGAGTGGAAGGCTGTTTAACCCAACGGAATGAAAAGGGAAATTTCAAACCCATAGCTTTTGTATCTCAAAAATTAACGGGCGCACAGAAGAACTGGGCAACAATAGAAAAGGAGGCCTGGGGTGTTTTATTCGCCCTCTCAAAGTTCGAGAAATGGATTTTGGGGGGGAAGAAAGAAATTATTACGGATCACAATCCGTTAAAATATTTAAACGAAACAACGCCGAAGAGTCCGAAACTCAACAGGTGGGCGCTAGCATTGCAACGGTGGGACTACACCATATCTCACAGGCCAGGCGCACTGCACAAGGCCGCCGATGCCATGTCAAGGCTCGCGGGTGAGGAATAATGTAGTATTTTTTTTATCTTGTAAAGTTAGGTATGTGTAAATATAATTCAGCTATTTTATAGCATAAGTTAATTTGTGAAAGTTTTCTGTGTTTTGAATATTTTTTTTAGGTTAAATGTAATGTTAATGTATTTCAGTATATATTATTTAAATGCGTCCTGAAAAGATTTAACTATTTAGTTTAGAGTCGACAGAGGATTATAGTAAAGTTCATTTTGTATATTCTATGCTTCGCTATCGTGAATCATTCATCTTCAGGAGCGATAAGCATGTTTACTTTTCCCTAGCACCTAGCCATGAACGGGTAGGCAGGGGGGAACGTGTGTCAATTCCGTCACCAGCAGCCGGCTGACAGTGTTGGATGTTTGAAATGTTGCCTGTTGGCAGGCAAATTTTCAAGTTAGCGGTGGGCATGTAACGTCCAGGAAACGTGCCCGCGAGAAAAGTTGAGTTTTGCACGTTTCACCAATATTGTGTGATAATTATTATATTTTATCCCACGTGTCGGCATTCATATAAATTACTATTTTTCAGTGTGACGTAATGTCATTTGCATGCTTGGTTTTCATTTTATTTTTTTGTTACGTTACAAGTACTGTGTGGCAACGTCGATAGATTTTGCTGAGTTTTTGAGATATACGAGGTACTCGGTGAGAAGAGGTTGTAATAGTGCTTTGATGTTCGGATGAATTTGTTAAATTTAAATAAAAAATGTTTGTTTAAAGTTTTGAATGTTCAATTTGAAAAGAATCTTGTGAAACCGAGTCAACACCCTCACTGCATGTGGAACCCAAAAAGGATATCGCCCCATTAACTTAGGCGGGTGATTTTTTACAATATCGACTACTCCATACTCGGAGATTGAAAAAGAAAAACCACTCGGAAAACTTGGGAATATCTGATATTGCGTCCTTGGACCAAGTACGGTGTTTTACATTATATTTATTTATTTATTTATTACTGTATTTTATTTTTTCTCTTAAATTTCATCGTCAACACTTTCCTTTAACACTACAAAGACGGCTTCCGTAATTTTGATGGTTTCGGACATACTATTGAGTGCTATGTCTATATTTTTGCCCTAAGGCTTCCGAACTTTTATCACTTTTTCTAATTTTACTCGAAATATGCACACACATTTACAAATTTATATTCGATTGTAGAGAGAGGGAGAAAATGGAGGTGTATACCTGCTAAAACTGAAGGCCGCCAATTTGACGGCAATATAGAAGACAGGCAGAAATATTCAAGATAGTACCGGAAGAATGTTAGTTACATTTCGTCTCTTCCCCATTTTGCAAATAATAGAAATATTGGCTCTTCGGAAATATTGGTGTTGAAAAATAAGGACTGCACAAACCATGCATATATTTTTAAGGACAAACCATACCAGGTTGTCAGCTCGGCATACCAGCACAAAAATATACCTAAACATGTGCTAATATATTTAGATGTTTTTATTAACTCGCTTTCTTGTTTGTGTGTTTGTGTAGTACAAATCTTGCAATCGATTTTTAATTAACTTCCCGACTACCTAGACATTTGAAACTTTTAGAATAGCTTAGAACACTATGACAATGCATTCTTTTCATACTTTTAGCCATCTTTAAGTAGGACAGAATTCATTTTCAGTTAATTTTGTGTTGCAGACTGGTGCAGCCATCTATCGACCGGGACGGGAACGAAAAGTTACACGCGAGTTAACTTCTAATTCATTTCCTTTTCTTTCAAGTTGATGGAATAATTCATCAAAAATTTTTTTTAAAGTATTTATTAATACATAGAATTGTCAATTTTATATGATTCAACAGAAAATTTAAAAACATGGTATATAAAAAGTTCTTTTTATCTTGCAATTATTATATATTGGTATGAAATAGTTCAGAATTTAAAGTAAATATTTAAAAACAAAACATTAAAAATTTTAAATTCTTAATTTTATTTTTAACCGTCAAAATGACGGCATTAAGTAAGTTTTAGTAAAAAAAAAAATCCCCTCTTTCTAGTGTTAATACTGAGAACGGAAATATAGCCACAAAAAATTCGTCATACCGAGGATACGGAGCTCTATTCGCCGGTGCCTCGTTAACGTACCATGTTAATGTCAATGCGAAAATTATATTTGTATACAAAAACAGGTAGATCAAAAACTAAACGTTGTATATATTTTGATTTAAAAATATTTTAAACTAAGTTCTTTAATCTTTCAACCAATCCTCATACGTACTGTGATCTTTGCATGAATGCACATTTGTGAGGATGAAATTATAACGAAATACCTGTATATACAAAAAATATAAAAATATGTCTCGGGAGTCTCAAAATAAAGCAACTTTTTACTCTAGCACTTTTACCCAAAAGACGTATGTGAACATTGATGCATGGGATATAACTGTTGGATAACTCCGACCTCCTCAACCTTCTGTGCTCGCCGTTAGAGGGCGCTGTGTCAAATCTGTTTGTAACTTTTTAATGAAGAACTGTAACTTTAATGAAGATTTGTAACTTTTTAATGTTAGAATCGAAAGTGTGAACCACCACCGTTGCTGTCAGGTTGAAAGATACCTACTCTTGTTATGTTTGCTTGGGTTGAAAGATACCTGTTCATGTTCTTCTTCTTGGGTTGAAAGATACCCCATCTGGATTAAATTTTGATGTGGCAAATGAATATTAAAGTTTGAAAGACAACTGAGTGTTTAATGACTGATCATCTACGTGACATCACGGCATTCGAAACCCCGTCACCCTCATCTTTTTTTAATAACTGTGAAAGAAAGCTAGCGGAAAAATACTATAATAGAGTTAAAACACATTTAAGTTATAAGCATGTTCCTGTAGAGGATTCTTAAATTAACTCTAACATAGTTAAGTACGCATTAAAAAGGAATTAAAATTATCAACCCAAAAACTGGTCAAAGTAATTGATATCTCATTAATATGACAAGCCGGTTCAATGTACCAGATAATGCGGTAATTTTGTAAACATTTTTAGTGAACATGATGTCTTAAAAAACACCTCATTACCGACTGCATCTTATTAATAATATATAACTATAAATATAGCTCATAATACTCCCTTCAATCCTTTAAAAAATAAAAATATAATTCCAGATCCGTTTTTTTTTTACGTTTCTGTATTTCTAAATAAGTCTAAATTCTAATACTGTCACGATCCTTAAATGTTTTAAATACATCTTAATTTCTAGTGTTTCCACTTATGGATTTTAATCACCTTTCTTCCGGGAACGTGACATGAAAGAATTGTATCAATTTATATTAAATGTTTCTAAAGGTTAAATCCTCAGATTAAATCTAATGGAAACACCAAATGCACGCATTAAAAAAGGATCTTGTAATATAAAGATTTGCTATGAGATTTAAGAGATTGTATAGAAGACTAAAAGAGTTTCAAGTTCCTGATTACGTTTATAAGTAAATTAGAAGAAAAAACTTGAACCAGGTGGAGTTTTCGTGTTTACCATTTGGCAAAATTTAATTGTCATTGAGACTAATATAGACTAAGATATACGATCTGAAAAGTTGACAGTAATCGGTGTAACTCGCTAATAAATTATGTAGATTGAACGAAATTGTCAACTTCTGTTTCACCTATCAAAAATTTGCGGGGGTTATCAGAATAAAGGAAACAGTGCTTAACCCTTCAGCGGGCGCGCCAATTTTCGGAACACCAGCAGGCGCAAGTAGCACAAAGTTCAACGTCTCTTTGAACCTTGATTATTCCTGTTTTAATAAACCTTTTTTTAATTGAAAGTAATAACTCTGCTTTTTATGTCAAGATATAAAACGTTTATAATATTGAGATATATTTATAATTAAGGGCCAAAGAATGCAGGTACAATCGCCTTATTTCAAAACTGTCCGGTTTGTAGGATCTAAGGACAACTTGCGAATGGATTCCTGCTATGTCCAAAAACCTAAAAAACCAATGAAATTGTCCATCTGCGTGCATATGTGGGATACCATGTATTAGCTGCACATTTGATAGACTTTATCAACTCCTGCTTTTGTCGTATTGTAAGCCAGTATAATCTCTGGTTTACCACGGTTAAATCACGACTAACAATGGATATAAGGGTCAGATAATCAGACCTGCTTTAGAGAGGGTGTAGCTATAAATAGAAATTGCTTAGAACATTCAAACCTTACATGTAAAAACAAACAGTTTAAAATTTTGAAAATGTTGCACTTTGTACACGCGCGCGCTCGCTGAAGGGCTAAATATGCGAGAGTACTGTTGCGCCAGCAAGTCGGGATGACGACGTCATAGGAAAGAAGAGTTTCAGAATATGGTTGAGTATCAGCTATAGTAGTGCAGTCATTGTAGAATTAGCTGTTGTGCAATTAATATGCAAACTGATGGATCTAGGTGTCTTGTAGAAAGGTATGATAACTGGCGCGAGTCTTCTTTTGCTAAATTTTGGGTGCTTATGTTACTAAACCAGCGTATCACGGGCAGTTGATGAGAAGTTTCGATACCCCCTCCCCCAACACCATTGGAACAAACAGGAAAACCAACGTAAATAAAGCACAAATAACAATAAGATGCAATTATTTTGCATACGGCCGTTTCGAAGCTTCGAAACGGCCGTATGCAGCTTAGTCTTCGGATTTTTTGAGCTGCCACTAAGTTCGTTGCACTGATGAAGAAGCTCCTTTGTAGCTTCGAAACGGCCGTATGCAATCTTATTGCTATTTGTGCTTTATTTACGTTGGTTTTCCTGCTTATTCCTCTAGCACAAAGGTTGTATCTTTTCTTTTCAAACCATTGTAAAAGTTAGAACACGTGTTTCAGGATGAATAGTACTGTATTTCAATATCATATATAAAGGACTTTTAACAATATATCCCACTTCGAATTTAATCTGTATTACAGACCAAAATTGGGCCTACAGTTTGATATTAAAAAGGTTTTACTAGAAAGGTCCAAAATTACATTATTATCCACAACGTTTTGTAAATTCGGGTGTACGAATATACGAATATTATTTTTTATCTGTAAGAAATTGTTACACAAAATATAAACAGAGCCAATAAGTTAATTAATGATCAGGTTTTATTCATTTTTCATACTTTTATCTCGAAAATTTCTTTCCTTCCTTTACGTAGGCGAACGTAGGGAACATTGGCCTTCTATACTGCTTAATCCTGAAACAAGCCATTTCCTATAAACTTCTGCTATTAATTGTTTTTATTTCTTCAGAGGGGTGGGATAATTTGAACTGTAATAATTCATAATAATTGCACTCATATTTTCGCATCCAGAGTTTTATTATAAGCAAATAAATTCTCCGAACTGAAGAACTTATTAGCTTCTAAAAAACTTGAATATCTTTAACCATAAATATTTCAGCAGACAGAAAAACGCCCTGGCAGTCATTTTCTCAAAAATGTGGAGTATCAGAAAATTTTTATACTTCTACGTCTGAAACGAATCAAATGGAATGCGAACTGCAAAACTGAGTATCTTGAAGCTGTATTAAGCAATAAACAGTACGATGTGAAATGCTTTCAAAAGTATTTCCTGTTTATGAGGAAAAAATTTCATCTTTGTGAAAATGTTAAAATTTATTTTCTTTGATATTATTCTAAATTCCTGACATTCTTGGGCAACATTAAATTATCATTCATCCATTTGGTTTAAAAGAATATTATTTGTTTCCAAAACTTTATTAGCTGTCTTTATTAAGCAGAGAGACTCGTATCTGATGCAAAGCAGATGAGAGGCTTGGATGTAGTTCGATGACTTTATAAATAACACGGATTTCGTCATGTGTCTCAGTTATCTGAAAACGTACACAAATGATGGAAAACACACACACACACACACATATATATATATATATATATATATACTAGCTGAAAACCCGCACTTTGCTACGGAGTTCATTCAAATTCAATACAATGGTCAAGGTATGCAATTAATGTGAAAAAAAAATATATATGTTTATAATAAATACGACGATCAATGTATACAATTGATGTAAATATATATATATATATATATATATATATATATATATATATATATATATATATATATATATATATTTATAAAAAAATCGTAAGGGATATTTTTAAAGACAAAATAATGTAGAAGAAAATATTCAAATTGAACCTAATAGGACATACTAAAGAATATAGTACAGTTTGAGGAACATATCTTATCCTGTATTGTAATATTTTTTTTAATAATGTCCAATAGTATGCCACATTAGCAAAAAAAAAATCTATTTCGTTGTTATCACGTGACGATAAATTTATTTAAAGTGCCAGAAAAAGAAATTAAGTGATCAGCATTTAAAAATTAAGTTCTAAAAATTAATCTTTAAAATTCACCAAAAATCAGAAAATGGAGGTAAAGATTTGAAAAAGATTTCATTTTGAAGGAACTTTTATAATCTTTCTCGTGATATAAATTTTATAACCCTCAAATTATTATTTTAAATGCAAACTTAAAAAAAGTTACTAAAACAGTTTAAAAATTTAATTTTAAAAAATCTAAGAAGAATTTTTCAAAAATCTTTCTTAGTGCACCCCTACACCATAAGAAGAATCGCCATGCAAAATTTCAGACCTTTAGGTCGAGCGGTTTGGTCTCTGCGTTGTATGTTAGTCAGTCAGTCAGTCACTTACGGAACTGTTTTATAAACTCGCATATAGACTAGTTGGTCCCCGTCCAAATATGATGGCTATACAGTAAATAAGTGCACTAATACACAAATTACACTCAACACATCATTGCCAAGAGTTGAAAATCATAATAATGAGCAGAAACACACACACACATTTACACACACACACATATATATATATATATATATATGAAATAAATTTAAAACCCTTATTACTATTTAACAAGCCCTTTCCATATTCTTCATCCTAACGCGCAGTCCCGTTTTCTTTATTTCTAACTAAATCCAAACCGAAGTAATTTCTTAGTTTTCCCCTAAAGCCACGCGCGGAGCATTACATAACAGTTATATAAGATCGAACCGGGTCGAACATTCGAAAACCATCACTCCATATGATGCGACTTAATCACGTGTCCGCTTCTGACAAATTAGAAGTTTGATAGACCCGTACTCGGGAGAGAAATTGCGCGCTTTCTGGACCTTTTGTGTTCGAACCAGCAAACCATCAAGATGTGAGATTTTCGAGCTCCCAAATTGCGGACGGGGGCCCCGTTCCCTGTCTACTGCGCGATGTATCCGTTCCATACTGAAAGTTCAGTGTTTGAGTCACGGAGTATATTTCCTCTTCTAAGTACTGTGCAATAAAAGACGTATACCAGCTATGTGGAGTTTATGTTTGTTCTGCCTGAACTTCCTGCCTCGCCACTCGCTACGACTTACTGAGATTGCAATCCTGGTTATGCGACTACAAGCCGTCGAGCTTCTTCTCCCTCTTAGTATTACTTACACACACACACACACACACACACACACAGATATATATATATATATATATATATATATATATATATACCCACACAACACACCGATCTCTATTAGACGTCTATAATACATCACTTCATAAAAACGCTTACCTCTATAAGACGTCGAAAAATATCTACATCACGTGGAAGGGGGATATAGATGAGCTCCGAGGTGTGCTCTCTTTGAGATCCATAAGACGTCTACGATATCTAAGCGGCGCTCTATAGGACGTCTATAAGAGCGAAAATTTCGATGTGGAGGGTACGCGATTTAGATATTTTAGACCTCTAAAGGACGTACTATTCCCCTCCAAAATATTGTATTTTGGATCTTAATTTCTAAATAATAAATTAATCTTAATTTATTTCAAACAGTTTGCATTCTAATACGGCACTTTTATGCAAAAATAATTGCTACAGAGATTCTAAAACTAAAAGTAAATTTATGGAAGTATAACAAAGTGTATAAAAATAATAGTGTCTATTATTTTTATACTCTTTGTTTGTGTTCAAATTCTTTAACATAAATATATTTATAATACTGCAACAAAGAAAGAAAGAAAAAATGTTTTAATGAAAGGCTTTATTGAATACAAAATCATAAATTTCCCCCACACAATTTTCTTTTTGTTTCGAACTTCTAGCATTTGCATGCCTTAACCAGTCTTTGACGACGGTTTCAATTTTTGAGTCAGTCACCTGCTTGTACAATGGCTTTCTCCTAGCTGCATCTAGAAGTACACTAAATAAATTTTTAATTCGTTAGAAAATATCACTAGGTTTACCTTAAAATCGTTCACATTTTGTGAGATGGGTTTTAACTTAATGCATACTCATAATATGCACACATTTAATGTAACTAAAATATTACATACACATATATATATATATATAGTATTAATCTAAAAATGAAACATAATTTTAGGTACAATTAAAAATAGTAAACTCAAAGGATGAAAACGTTTTAAATTCTAAATAGACATATTAATGAAGTAATAAAGAAAAAATTTGAATAAATGCTTACTAAATTTAAGATGAGAAATTTGTAAGTTGCAGAAAGCTTTTTCTTTTGTGCCACTAGTCTGAGTAATATGCCACTAGTCCGAGTAATTACTTCATACTAAAAAAAAAATTTTAACTTAGAATATAAATATGAATTCACAAAACATACACAATATATTTACTAGAATATATTTCATAACATTCAAAAACTTGTCTATTAAAATGAACAATTAATGTTAATTCTATACCATAAACTTTTTCTATGAACTCGAATAGGAAAATATTGCTGATCTATAATTTCACTGTTATTTCAGTAAATTTATTTTCATGCAATCTGTTAATTTTGTGAGTGTGTATTTTATATTAAGTCTGCTCTAAAATATTTATCTTACTAAAGTGTAATAATATACTATCTAACAGTCCTTTGGTGTCATTATTGTGTAGCTCATGCTCAAGCTTTGAAAGATACTCCATCAATTGATTCGGTTCAGATTTTTGGGCAATTAATGCGGTTTTCATTTCTTTCAATTTACATTTTCTTAAATTGCTGTTAGGAGGTTATTCAGTATCATATTTATTATGAACTGTTGTGAAATGTCGTTTGGTTGATTATTTGTATTTGATTCGGTTCAGATCCTGTGGGTTCGAGTCCCACTGTTATCATGGATGTTTGTAACTGTTCGGAATCGGCTTCAAAGTGTAGGTCCGGTCTAATGAGCCCTCGTGTAGCAAAAAGTTGACCGTAGCGCTCCAAACCAAATCAAATCAAACCTCCATCGTTTGAAGAGGCAGTTTTATCGTCTCTTTAGCCATTTTAGCTTCATTGATGTCTATCTGGGGTAATGCCTTGTAACCATCATCCTTCTCTTTAAAATAAGACCCAACATCAAGGCTTTCACTATCAAAATGTGTAACTGGAACCACTCTAGAACTTAACAGTAATTCTAATTTAATACAAGACTGTAACCTTAGTTTTTTTTCACTCTAATAGTTGTCTGATTTTTTTTTATTCAACCAGTTATTTCTTATATTTTTAAAATTATACACAGAATTTATTAAAAAGAATAGTGGCCTATCTTTATCTGTTGGGTGAGGACTCGGGCATGAAATGTCTAAAAAGTTATTTCTTCTATCTATAAAATACAATACCACTGTTAATGGCCGCAATTGTTCAGATATTTCTTTAGTTTAATAGTTATATGTATATACAGAAAATACATTAACTGTAATTATTAATTTGGTTGATTATTTGTATAGTTTTCGGTTTTATCTAATTGTTACGCCACTGACCAGGAATATTTTCTCTTCATAACGGCATCACCTGAAGCGCTCTTCGTAATGTGCCGATGCCGGCTTGTTAATGCGTGACGTTGGTCATAAGCTACGGAGAGGGCAGTGAGATAGATTCGTAGGGTTTGGAATACGTGTATATACAGAACTTTTATTTATCAGAAGTTGTGCATGAACTAACAAGCGGTTTCATGCAGGTATAAAAATATTGTTCTAGTTATGTTAGTCATTATTATATATTAGCAATTACATTGTAGTTACCCTAATCATGTCAGTATAGGAACCAAAGAAAAAACGTGTATACAACTATAATTTTCATGAAGAATGGGAAAAGAAATATTTTTTATACATTTTAAGAAGAAATGCATTCGTCTGATTTGTGGTTCAACAGTTACTGTTGGGAAAAAATGCAACATAGAACGATATTTCACAACAGTTCATAAAAAATATGATACTGAATATCCGCCTAACAGCAATTTAAGAAAATGTAAATTGAAAGAAATGAAAACCGCATTAATTGCCCAACATTGTTTGTTTACCAGGACCGTGAATAAATCAAAAGCTGCTACTATTGCATCGTTTAAGATTGCACATATACTTGCAATGCACAAAAAACCTTTTAAGGATGGTAACATAATTAAAGAATTAATGCTTAATGCATCAGATATATTATTTCAAGAATTTAAAAATAAGAATTAAATTATGTTAGCTATCCAGGAAGTTCAATTATCCAGATATTCAGTAACTCGTAGAATAGAAGCAATATCTGTGAATATCAGAAAACAATTAAAAGATGATTTACAAAAATGTGTTTTTCTAAGTTTACAGGTGATGAATCAACAGATATCTGTAATGTAGCACAAATAAATATTTTTATAAGGATGGTTTTCAAAGATTGCTCAGCAAAGGAAGATATACTGTCAGTTTTGCCATTAAAAGGGAATACACGTGGGTACGATATATACCAAGCTATTAAAAATCATATTACAAAAATTAATCTTCCGCTTCAATTAATACTTTAATGTTACATTGTGAAATAAGGTGGCTTAGTAAGGGAAAAGTCTTGGAACGATTTTTAGAGCTTCTTCAAGAGATAAAACAGTTTGTAGAGTCTAAATTAAAGCAAACAAATCATGAATAATGCATTAATATAATTGAAAATATAATGATAATAAGTAAACTAAAATATAAATTATACAACAAGGACCTGCCACTAACAACACAATATATTTACTAGAATATATTTTGTAACATTCAAACACTTGTCTATTAAAATGAACAATTAATGTTACTTCTATACCATAAAATTTTTCTATGAACTCTAATAGAAGGAAAATATTACTGATATACAATTTCACTGATCAAATACTCTATTTCTCAATTCAAATACTCTATTTACTAGCTTTGGTAAAGATTTATCAGCTTTTCTTAACAATTTCTTAATTTAACATTATATTTTGTTACATAGTGTTTCGGGTATGGTAAAATAAGAGGAATTTATATTTTGAGAAAACTGCAAAAAAAACGTTTACCTTACTTTTTTGCATTATAAACAACTAATTACACATTAAAGTGCTCCCATTTTGTAAAATTCCCCTTCTTTACTTTCCAAAACAGTAATTTTTTGTCTTTCTAGCTGCTCTCGGGAATTTCCTGCGTGTCTTTGATTTCATTTGACTCTGAAGTATTGAGTTATGAATTCTAAGACTATCCAAATTTTTATAGCCTTTCAAATAATATTATTCGTGCTATTCGTTCGGGTTATTCGTGCTTGAAGCACAGTGAAAAAGTGCAGCTATGACATTTTTCTGCATTCCCTTTAAATTTCCTACAGTACTTCGTACCATAGTAATTCTGTAGGCGATCAATGAATGTATCGCTCACTTTTCTTTTTCCTGAAAAACCTTTAGTTTTCGTTTTTAATTTCCTTAGCCGTGAGCCAACTCTTTAGGGCATGTCCAATACATTCCATTTCAGTTATGCTATTGTCTCCATACATATCTTTCACATTAAAAAAAGCCTTCGAGTCACCGTCCCCATAATATCCTGTGTATTGCAATTTGCATTTTTCCTTTGAGCGACCAAATATTCGTGATGCACCCACAATTTCTATCTTTGAAGCAGAGCCTTGAAAATTATATTGACATATATGGTCAGCTTTTAATGTTTCAAACTCTAAATTTTTAGGTAGTATTTCCAATTTTTTACATGTCGGACAATAGGAAGATAAAATTTCTATGTCCAGAACTTTACCGGTATCAATGGAAGTAGCAGCAACACACCCATTCAGAGACGTGTAGTCTCTGCGTTCCCCTGTGTCATCCACAGAAACCCCACATTCCAGCATTCCAGATTCATGATTTTTTTTCTGCTCAAGATCATTTGCAGCCTTTTTTCATCATATGTTCTGCAACATCTGCAACAACTTTTGAAAGTTTCCTTTCCAAAGATTTGTAAGCTCTTTTAGTCAGTGCAAGTACATTCAACGTTGAACATAATTTATATGCTGCAGCAAAACCGTTACCAATCTGGTGCATGCCATACACTAGTCTGGTATTTATTTAAGAAGAATTTACACTTTTTTTGAAGATGCCAAACCTTTATGGGAGTCACAGTTTTTACACTGAATATAAAAATGTGAGCGCAGCCCATATCTTGATTCCTCACATAATGTTTGATTATCTACAAAACAGCTTGGACAGCAGAGTTCAGATATTATATTTAAAAGAATTCCATTATCTAAAATTCTAAAACCACTCATTGAATCACTTTTTTCATTTGTTGATATAGAACTAGCCGTCTGTAGCTTTGAAAAACTGGCAGAAAAACTTTTATCACCAACAGATGCAGCATTATGCATTTCACGTTCAACAGGACTATTATTTATTGGTAAATTTATTATCATAAAACTTACGTTTGCATTTTCTAGAAGTACTTTTTGGCATTTTCGTTGAAAAAAACTAAAAATATCTAGAAAAATAAATGGCTTTAGTGACTTTCAAATGATTAGATCAAAGAGCAAACTCGTGCGTAAACAATGATTTGGAATGCACAGTTTAATGCCAATTTCTAAAACAAAATTCGGTAAATAACGTTGCCAGATGTAATTCTTAATATTATTAAGATGCTTAAAAAACAATTTTTGTGTTTTTAAGTGCGTATATAATCAGTTTTCCTAACAAAATCATGAAAAACAGCAATGTAAACAAACACTTTTGCTTACTTCCGGTTTGCAGAAACGTACTTTCAGTTGTAAAATTTCACAGCCAAGCAATATTAAAATATCTAAAACTTTGGTTCTAGACTCGCTAGAAACAAAATTCAAACAGATTTTTAAAGTAAAAGATCATTCATAAAATAGCAAAAGTAAAAAATCGATATTTTGACAGAAATTGACGTTTCAAAGGTGTCCTTATACCTTAAGCATAAATTATTTAAGAATTAACACTTACCTTAAAACAAATAAAGGAAGTCGATATAAACTTGTTGAGCAAGGATATCCGCAATATTCCGCTGTGATTATAGATCCAGATGAAGCATTCAGGTGCACTCGGTAACAAATAACACAGCAGCAGTGTAGTTTGTTCATCATGGCGCTTTTGGACGGAGCTGGTCTAAAAGAGCTCCATAAGATGTCTATATCAGTATCTTTTATAGACGTCGACCATAGAGACTTCATCTATTAGAGATCGAAACTTAGAGGACTTATAGATGTATATAATACGTCTTAGATCTCTAATAGACGTCGAAATGAAGTACGACTATTAGACATATATTTTTTCATCTTATAGAGTTCTAAAGTACGTCCTGGATGCCATGGATGAATTTCAAGCTCTAATAGACGACCATTAGCTCTGTGTGGTTGTGTGGGTATACACGTATATATAAACTCCTGGCACAACAGTCCGCTGTTGACCAAGACCGGCGGTGCAAATCTCTCCTTTCTTGACCTTTTCGGCTTGGGGCAGCATACGTCTCAGTCAGGTGGTTAACCTGACGTGGATATATATATATATATATATATATATATATATATATATATGTGTGTGTGTGTGTGTGTGTGTGTCTGGGGGGGGGGGAAGAACCGATTATTACTTCACTTTTTTTACTTTAATACGGTTTAAAAATCTAAAAAGAATTTTAAAATATATTGCTTTGCACTGTAGCTTATATTGCGTGCAATGTCATCAGCGGATTTCACCCAAATATAGAAACCTATCTACACTAAATGATCGCTTGGCCAGAATGTCAGATCGCTTTGGCCAGAATGTGTAAACCTTAAATCTTGTATTTTTTTGTCGAACGTGGAGGCACTTATCGCTAGACATTCGCCTGTAAGTACACCGCGAGACTGCTGGCCATTCATTTAAGGGGGCACTGTAAAGGTGGCTCTCACTACAAGCCGGTCCCGTAATTCAGAACCGAGTCAAGTGACGAGACCAATACACTTGACCCCGACCCCCAGAGGTAAATTTGAGAACTTGGAGGACATAGCAGCCACGAGAAAGCTTTCGTACACCTGCCGCCATTATTGTACACGGCGGGAGATTTGTCGGCGAAGGGCATTGAATCAGTGACGTACAGATCAATGGCTCGCTGTCTTTGCCAACTGGGCCACCGCTCTCACAATCTTGTATTTAATATAAATACAAACGAATTACATTTTGATGTCATCACTTTGTCACATGACATTGGCAAAGAAGGTGAGGGGTTTGAAAAATCAACAACTGATATTGCAGAATTTACAATTGATCAATATCTTAATGAAAAACAAATTCTAGAGATCATTTCAGAGAACGTGGATGAATTCACGTTAGTTTATAGTAGTGATGATAAAGGTGTTGTTCCACTATCTACAAGTACAATTCTAGAAGGCCACCAACTCTAGCCAATAAACTTGGTAATCATTTTCTTACAAATGGTAAGAATGTCAAACGAGCTGTACAGTTTGACAGCTCGAGCTGTACAACATGATTTAAAAATAATAAAAATTAAATTAAATTTATTTTTATCCACTTGCTTTTTCAATTTAAAAAATAACGTATAAACATAATCAAAATGCGATGTGAGGATTTGCTCTCACATATTTATTCAAGTTCAGTAGATCGTATCCAAATTGCATATGAAAATTAACAATTTTTCATTAAGTATATTTGGATTGAACCTATCTCTAATTTTTATATGTTCAATGAATCTTTTTTTTACACAGTTCATTTTGCACGGTAGTCTCTGGAACGTTTTCCCCGTGCGAAAAGAGAATGTATATATATATATATAATATATATATATATATATATATGGAGTGCAACGTAGATCTACCTCCTCGTCGTGCACTCCGGGCAACGTTTTCCACGGCAAAATGATCTACAACTCTGGCGGGAGTAATTCCAAATGCGTATCTTTGACGATTATGCAATGGAATGCAGGAGGCATGTCCCAAGCAAAGAGACAGGAAATTTACCACACTTTAAAAACGCATGATGTTGATGTGTTTACAATCATGGAAGCCAACCTAATCAATGAAGGTTCCAAGTACTATCCTTGCACAGGATATGTGACATATATTGCACCCAAGTCTAGACAAATTGCAAGTGGCCTTTTGATTGGTGTTAGATCTGACCTCACGGCGGAATTTAACATTATTAGAGAAATGGGTACCGGCCAAGACAAAAGTGAGATAGATCTCCTTGATGTCTGGAAGTTTGACAAACACTTTAAGATCTTTTCTATTTATTCACCACCCGGGAATAATCCAGACTTTTCCTTCCTCAATGTGTCCAGAAGATCAGTTTTCCTTGGTGATTTTAATGCATATTCCACTATTTGGGGATGTATTGACAGGAACCGAGCGGCTGAGGCAGTTGAAGATCTCAATTCTACTTCTTTTAACTTGATTTATGACAAAAATGACCAATATACGTACCTGCACTATAATGGTACAGGTCCTACGCCAGACCTACTTTTGGTATCCGTTGATATTGGCCATATGTGTAGATGAAGAGTGCTTGATGATCCTGGCTCAGGTCATCGACAGGTTCTGGCCATATTTTATTTCTCTGTTTTGCGGAACTGTAGACCAAAATCAAAGATCTCTTGGAACTTCCGAAGGGCAAACTGGAGACTTTTTGAGTCTCTTTTGGATAAAGAACTGGAGCCTAATGTCACTGATTTTAATCAAAATATTGAGCTTCTATATAGATTTATACGAGAAAAATTTGTTTGGTGTGCTGGGAAAAGCATCCCTAGGGGCAAGATAAAGAACTATAGCTGTTTCTGGTCAGAGAATTTGAGGCACCTTAAAACAACTCAGGCGAACGTGACAGGTCGCACGTGACAGACTCAGGCGAAAGGCTGAATCAACCGGTCGCCCCTCTGATGTACAGAATTGGACAAAACAGGCTGCGCTTTTTAAGAAAACTATTCTTTAAGAGAAACGTACCACCTATAATGACTTTCTCTCAAGTCTTGACTTCCGTAAGGACGGCAAAAAAAGCTTATAAATTTGTTTCAAGCATCAATAACAGTGGTGATAATACGGCAGGTCCAAAACGGACTTTCCGGGGAGATAATAAGATAATTACCTCTGATATCAGAGTCAGAGTCGCTAATTCTTTCGTTCAACACTTCTCTAGTCTATAACAGAAAAGCAGATACGTGAGACAGCTTTCAAGAACTCTCACAAAAAATCTTAAATGCAAAATGAAAGAAGAGGACGCTCTTCCCATCGATTTGGATATTTTCAATGCCCCTTTAAACCAAAATGAATTGCTGTCAGCACTGAAGTGTTTGAAACCACGAAACTCTCCTGACAAGGATGGTATCTTTGTAGAATTTCTTTTACATTTGGGCCCTCGTGCCTGTGAAACCATCTTAAAGCTATTCAATTTAATCTGGTACAAGGGAAAATTTCCCCCTCAATGGTGTAAATCTACTATTATTCCTATACATAAAAAATATTCAGATCCAGGCCTTGCGAGTAATTATAGACCTATTTCCCTAACAAGCATTCTGTGCAAGGCCATGGAGAGAATCATCATGAGTAGATTGAACTGGTATCTGGAATCCGAAGGGATCCTAGAAGATGAACAGGCTGGCTTTAGGAAATTTAGGTCTACCAGCCAGCATGTTTCATTACTTATTCAAAATATAAAGGATGCTTTGGATAAGAGGCAAATTCTCTCCGCTGTCTTGATTGACCTAAAGTCTGCTAATGATCTTGTATGAATAGAGGGCCTACTTGCGAAGTTATTAAACATCGGCATACACTCTAATATGCTTGGGTGGTTTAACGGATTTCTGAAAACCCGATTATGTAGAGTCCGGTACAACTATTTCTTTTCAAGATACAGAGCACTCAAAACTGGCTTACCGCAGGGTGCAGTCTCTAGTTGCACACTTTTTAACATCTACATTAATGATCTGGTTAGTGAATTGAAAAAGATTGAAGGTTTACGGTGCCTGCTATATGCTGATGACTTAGTCATCAGGACTACTTTCCCCAAGAACAAAGCTAAAGTGATCATTGAAAGTTCTTTGGGAAAGGCCTTGTTAGTTATTGAAAAATGGACAGAATTGAATAATATGAAAGTTAACCTCGATAAGACATTTGTAGAGTCTTTTTCCCTCACGCATCAACCTTTCCATCCACAAATTTACTACAAAGGTCGTCAAATTCCATCGTCCGATAACTTTAAATACTTACGTGTAATTTTCGATAGAAAACTTACATGGAGGTCTCATGTGGAGGACATTGTAGCGTACTGGAAATAGAGGTTATTTTTCCCGAAACCCCACAAGCTCTTGGAAAACACAGCTGCGTGTTTTCAAGGAATGTGTTGTTCGGTTCCACCAGTTTCGGAACCCGTGGGGGAATTAAAGACCGTTTCCCTCACAAACAAGCCACTAAAGCTATCAACTTAACTTTTCGGAATGTAATAAAATTCGGCTTCTCCAGAAGAACTGTCAGCCGATAATCTGGCGGCTCCTCCGCCCCTTCTGAAAAATCCAGACATTGAGGGAGACGCTTCATAGATCCCGCACAGGGTAGACGTGTTTTTACTAGGCTCCTGTGTTGTCGGGCCGAAAATGGGCTTGGAGCGTGTATTTGTGAATCTGCACGTAAAATTGAGTGAATTGTGTCGAAAGTGTTTAATGTTTAATTCTTTTTGTAAATAAATCTTGCTATGTTTTGTTTTAAAAATTTGGCTTTCGCTTTAATTAGAACTCTGTCTTTCTTTGGTATGGATCAATAGTAGGAAAAATTTAAAAATACCTCAGAGAGTTAACAGCCTTGTCGTGATGCCACAACATCATCCGACGTGCTATGAAAAGACTTAATCTCTTAAAAATATTAGCGGTTTCTAAATGGGGCTGTTCAAGAGCTACTTTGAATTTTACATACAAAACGTATGTTTTAAAATTCAACGAAGTATACAAAATTATCAGAACATGAAAGGTACACAAAACTTCATTCAAAAGAAAAATGGCTTACTACAGTAAAGATAAAAGGTAAAAATTATTAAATCTAAAAAGCAAACATTATGGATGTCAATGTCTTGAATCTCAATACACTATAATTTGCTTAATCGAGTCACGTGATAACATTTTATAGTGCTTCATTCACGCATTATTTCATTTTTTAAAGTTTAGGTTACTATTAAAAATAAGCATTAGGTTACTAATAAGAACTAACCGTTTCTTTCAATGTTTCACTCTTATATTGCCTATTTGAGCATGAAGAATGTCTGAATTTGCCGCATTGGGTGTTAGATGGTAGTTTTTTTTTTCTATTGTAGGTAGGAGGTTGATTGATTGAGAGTGCTACGGTCATTTTTTGCTTAACGAGGGCTCATTAGACCGGGACCTACTACTTAAACCGATTATGAAAGGATACAAACGAACATGCCAATTGTGGGAATCACATGCCAATAGAGTAACACACAGACTCTGGTACCGAATACCAGCGCCCTAGCCATTTAGCCATTAAGTCCTTGGATAGGAGAACTGGGTCTCAGTTAAAAGACGCATTCCGCCATTGGATTTCTTTTCCCTGCAGCGTCCTTGTCAGCTCTGTCATGCTGAAGAATTTAAGTGCCAAGAAGGTGGATACGCTGGAGGTGTATACAGGGAAACTTCTCTAGCTGGCCACCCTTCTAAGCGGCCATATTTTATTCAGAACCGATTCAAGACTCCATAGAGCCATAGTTATGGAAGAAACCTTAACTGCCACTTTTTTACGAAACCATTACTAGCCGCCATAAAGCATTTTGACTGTGAATCTGCATTAGTGGCCCCTCCCATGAGGTCGTGTACCATGCATTTTTTTGTGATCACTACTTGATCTTGAGATAAACAGTTCTTTGTCCATGAAATTGAACCTTGGTGTAAGAGCCAAGAATGGACAGATTTTAAGTGTTTAACCTATCATTACCCACCCTAGATATATCCTTTGGTTGAAGTATAAACTTAATATAATCCCCAAAAAAATGTCGAATCGGGAACGCAGTGCAATATTCCACCATTGAAGTTTGACATGTCTTCATAGACTGATTAGATCAAGAGGAGTTAATATGGAGAGAAACTATCATCAAGTCACTTCCTAATCAGTTTTCCGAGGATGCTGCTTTAAATCTGTTAAGAGGAGAAAGGATATGGTAAGTTATAGAAATGTTTAAAAGTTTAATTTCGGAGAATATTTCAGTAGGGATTTTAAAGAATTTTTTTAAGGTTTACAAATAGTCTCTAAGCCTGTTGCCTTGCATATTTGTTTAAAAATCAATGGTTGATTTCTCATATCTTATTGGCAGAAGCCAAGTGAATGGACCCGTTCAGTTCCAATTATACATTTATGAAAGAAAACCCGGTAAAAATGAAGATATCTTACTGCTATTTACTTGCATCCACCAAAACTGTTTCAATATTTTGAATCTGGAGAGATAGAACTATTAGGTAATTTTAAAATATCACAGAAAGGAAGTATCTTTACCCAGTATCATCCTTTTTGTTGTAATACCTGCCCAATTCCGTATTCTTACATTATGAAATCTGGAAAATATATCGTCAGCTCACAGTTGTTATACTGGTATTCCTCGACTTACGGCCACTCGATTTACGACCGTCCGTGCTTACTTTTCGCGAAAATTTTATTTATTTATTTATAATTATTTTCATCTTTCTCTCAAATACTGTTCCTTGAATGCACAGTACATACCTATTATATGACTGTATTATATGACTAGTAAAATCTCATTCGGATAACTTTTTTGAAAAAACTTGCAATGTAACTTCTGTCGCAAATTATAAACCATTGTATTGTACTAAAATAATGAATTGCGTTGGTGAAAAATAATTTATGCTTTCTAAATAATGTACAGTGCATCTTAAATTACGTATGTATACATGAAAGTAAAAAAAAAATATCTGTACAAAAACATATACAAAAAAAAATTTTCTTTGAAACTCGACTTACTACCAAATCCAATTACGACCAATGTCTCCGTCTTAAGTCGAGGAATATCTGTATTGTAAAACGCCATCAAATAATCTATATATATATAAAAAAGTTCCGTAACTGACTGACTCAGTGACATACAACGCACAGACCAAACCGTTTGGCCTAAAGGGCTGTAATTTTGCATGGCGATTCTTCTTATGGTGTAGAGATGCACTAAGAAAGATTTTTGAAATATTCTTCTTAGATTTTTTGAAATTAAATTTTCTAGCTGTTTTAGGGACTTTTTTAAAGTTTGCATTTAAAATAGTTATTTGAGGGTTGTAAAATTTATATCACGAGAAAGATCATAAAAGTTCCTTTAAAATGAAATCTTTTTCGAATCTTTATCTCAATTTTCTGATTTTTGGTGAATTTTTAAAGATTAATTTTTAAAATTTAATTTATTAAATGCTGATCACGTGATTTCTTGTTTTGTTACGTTAAATAAATTTATCGTCATGTGATAAAAACAAAATAGACAAAAAACATTTTTTTTCTTTCTAATGCAGCAGATGATTGGATATTATCCAAAAAATATTAAAATACAGTAAAATATATGTTCCTCAAACTGTACTATATTAACTGTACTATATTCTTTAGTATGTCCTATTAGATTTAAATTAAATATTTTCATCGATATTATTTTGTCTTTAAAAATATCCATTACGATTTTTTTATAAATATATATATTTTTTACATTAATTGTATACATTGTATTTAATTTGAATGTACTCCGTAGGAAAGCACTGGTATTCAGCTAGTATAAGCATAAAATAGCTGCAGTTTCTAAAAGCTAAATGAGATTATTATAATTTAAAGAATTTTTGGAATAATAAACATACTTTGACCCACTTTTAACATCTTTCAGAATTTTAACAGCTTTCCATCCTGACAAAGAAAAGGAAAACCACATGAACCCCTCTGTCATGATAATAGAAAGTTATAAACCTTTCGAAATATGTCCTACAGCAAATTTACAAACTACCCCATTACATCCAAGGAAGTAAAACATTTCATAATTCATCCCATGAGCTAAGGGGCATTTTGTTACGAGGCGAGCCATACTTCTTATGAAGAACTGAAAAACAACTATAAATGAAACTGCAGTCGTGTCGAGTAAAAACGGAGTTATTAGCTACAGAAACACTTTGAAATAAACATATTTTTCACTCACACTTCTTGAAAAGACGAAATTACATTCTGAAAAATGCACTTGCTCGTTGAAAATAAAATATTACGATTGGCAGTGATTTTGGAAGAACTTGTGAAACTGGAATCAGACTGGAAAAGAGAATGAATGTTTCAAGATGTAGGTTATACGAAGTAGGGAATAAAGCATAGAAAAAAAACGAATAAATATGTGACGAATAGAGGGTATTCCATTGATAAAATAGGATATATAAAATTTCTTCTATATTAAAAAAAATGTCCTTCTTACAACAATTTAGTTCAACATAAATTAACATAAAGGAATTTATGAAATGTTTCCACACGTTTAGAAACAATTTCAGGGAAATTTAAGTCTTAGATTGTTTCTTTCTTAGATTAATCTATCTAAAAGAATCTAATTTTTTTTATCTTAGTGAAGTCCAATTTAATATCACTTTATTTTTACAGCTTTTTGATTCGTTTAAAACAACATTGCACAAAACATTAACCCGAAACAGCTAATTTATATATACGCATACAGGAAAAATAAATATGAATTCTAAACACAAGAGACTTATAATTGCCAATTTGCTTTGCAATTTGTTCTCTTCGGTTGTCGAATAATGCTATTATGCGAAGAATCGTCTTTTGATGATATAATATTAAGAATGAAAACCCTTTGATCCAACACTGTTAATAAAAATAAGCTATAAAATTCAACAAACTATGTAAAATTAGCATAACATACAGGGTGCGCAAAACTTTAATAAAAGATGGCCTAATAATAAATAAATACAGTAAACATTATTAAATCTAAAATCTAGACATTGTGGATGAAAATTTCTGGAAAGTCAATAGATTATAAATTGCTTAATTGAGGCAATTAACTGTATATTTATGCGACAACATTTTTGTCGCCTAAGCTACGCATTATTTAATTCTTTAATTTTCACAACGTAACGATCTATTGTATTTTCAGTCGTAAAACAACATTATGTTACAAATCAAAAATAACCTTTTTTCAATGATTCAACCTTATGTTTCCTATTTGAGATTAATGTTTAAGATTTCTGATGCTTGGAATCTCATTCTACATTTCATATTAACTGTTAATATAAATACATTATACAGTAATTTCAATTTAAATTAATGAATTCCGGACGTTTGTACGTAAATCACTCTGCCGATTACCACATTATTAAGATCTGACTTCTGGACATCACATTGTGTACATATGCTTTTATCTTATTTACCTTGGAATTAAATTTGTTTATGATTTGCCATCATTAAAAGGAATATATTTAAGATTCTCTGAGACGTACCTCTGTAATTTTTGTACAGTCTCTATTTGCCCTGTCTTCAGCAAATTACTTTTTGGGATTTTTATTTCAACTAAAAATTCCAAAATCAATTTCTAATATCAGAAATTACTCTTGAAAAAGTGATTTTTTTTTGTCCTTTTAAATGAATTTTTTTACTAGTAAACTTTTCATTAGCCTTAACTTATTTCAAAACTTTCCTGCTTAAAAAAGCGAAAAAAAATCAAATCTCCCAAATAGAGTACTTTATTTGGTAGGTCTATCCAAAACTAAAAACATTCTTTGAAATTGGATTTTATTTTTTAAAAAAAAAACGACATTTCTAATCATTTACTTTTTACATGTATACCGATTTACATGGAGCGTTACATTTGAGGGGAAATAAAACTCATGAAATAAAAGAAATTCTTAAAATTAAGAAAGCAACCGCAAAATAGTTCTGCATTTAATACATCTAAAGATAATTTTCTAAAACTAATTTATATTCATGAATTAAAAATAATTTAAATTCCTTTCGACATTATTATTTTACTACGAAGACGGGCATTTGTCAGGTAATACATCCATGATTTTGTCGTGCGCAATACTTTATACCTTCCCAAAAACAAATCGTGTAAACCTTTCTATTAAATTACATGAAATACCACTGGCACCAAATGTTGCACCTGTGTATAATCATGCCGGGGAATTAAACATATTGTACCTGACGTGTTCAAAACTTAATGATTTCTAAAACACAATTATCTGCAATGACTTATCTTGGCGATTTCTGTAGTTCTGACAAAACACGCAAAATGTGTGCAGAACTTTCACAAAGCTCCAGTGAATTACGTTATCTAATTAGTGCTTAATTACATTTCTTAACACTTTCGCTGCCGCTTCGTGCCGCTTTGGCGTCGTAATTTAAAATCTTACTGCTTTTATTGGGCGGGCAAGTTTTGCCTGGAAGCAGCAGTAATGTAGTGCAGAGAACCGAAGAGAATTTAGCGCCTAATTTGTGCTTCGTGACATTTATTCATTACTGCTTTGCTTGTTTGTTGGAGAAAAATCAATTTTATATGGCCTGATATGTATAATTTTTCATTCCAAACAAAGTGTTAACTATTGTTAACAATTCTTTTAACACATTTATAAAGTAATCTTCAGCCATTTTTTGAAACAGATTTATTAAATTTAAGAAGAATTGATAACATTTGTCAGTTAACACTTTGTTGATAGAAATTGTTTATAAGTAATAAGTTATATAAACTTCTTGACTCAAAATGATATTAAATTAAAGTTTGAACTTTTATGACAAATTTAAATAACTTTCATATTCAGAATGAAAGTTTTCTTTATTTGTGTCTGTAATTTTATATCGATAGAGTTGTTTTTTGAAGGATAGTTTGAAAACATAGTGCAAAATCCAAGAGATAGTACCACTGCACTGGAATCTTTGAAGCTTTCGCATTTGGCTTACTTCAATGGCACGCATATCAAATTGTAAACAGACTCAACATATAGTTTCTGAATGGCAGCCACCTTAGTCGGTCAACTCTTGTTACTGCTCATACAGTAGAGAAATGCGAGTTCCGCGTGTTCATGAAACATTACTATTTACAAAGCAAAACGGCGTAAGAATCTAAATTTAGACTTGATAAATAATACGGCGAGTCTGCACTTTCGTTCAAAAGGATTAATATTATAAGAGATTTGTTGATTTTCGTCGCGGCCGAAAGAGATGGCCACCTCTGGTATTCCCGTTCAGGTTACTACACCAAGAATTATTGAAAACATCCCTTCTATGGTGATGAAGGTTGGAAGATTAACCCTTTCAGGGGCGCTGATCGCGCAGTGTGAAAGCCTAAATCAATTCTTCTTTTCACTTGCATTCAATGTATCCCAGTTAAATAAGCAGAAAATGGCTAGTGCTGCCATCTGTTATCAGTTTAACGAAGTAAAGACATTTTGAAACCTTTAATTGGAAATTTTTTCAATATATTTTAGGTTTAAAAAAATCGGGGGGGGGAAATCTGCACCGTGTAAACGGTGGAGGTTGTTACGTGTGTGTGTAACTTTTGAGGCTATTGGCATCTCACCAGAACACGTAGATAATATTTTGTATGAATTTCTGTATATGAGGACACTGTCTTGAAAGTGGGTACCGAGTTTACTAACAATCAGTGAAAAAAGCGATTAATTGAGCACTTCGAAGTGCCATTTAGAGCTTTCTTAAAGAAATACAGAGGAATTTTTGCGTCGTTCAGTTTAGGAAACATAGGTACGTCACTACCAGCCAGGAACAAAATAGGAGTCAAAATAGCGGTCTAAAGCAGGTGAACTTGCACCGAAGAACACCAAAACTGTCTCATCAGGAACAGTTAGGGCCACTGTTTTGGGGATGCCCAATTTATAATTCTTATTAATTTCGTGGAAAAGGGCAAAACATTGTCTGAATATTATCATTTATTTTTACCGCATCGTTTAACTTGGTAAATTAAGATTTAGAAAAAAAAATAAAGTTTTTTTTTCTCTAAATCGAAAGGTTTTGGAACCAACCAAACAGATTTCTGCAGGACATCTAGAAGCGACCAATATCAGAATCCAGGATTTTTCTAGACCGTTGTTGAAAAGGACGCGGATGGAGCCACAACAGCAACACTTCTAAACAAGACAACTGGCCTGACACGAGAGTGAAACAGAGAAGAGTACAGCGCAAACGTCGAACCGGCGGAGTTGAAATCCTGCTTTGTTCACAAAATGTAATTTATTCCCAGTTAAAAATTGAAATATCGCCAAACTGGTAAAACTGATTCAAAATCAGACAATAATATCATATGAAGTCCATTCTACCAAACTGAGAAGAAATTATTAAATTTATTTTTTTCAAGTAAATTTATACAAACTGGTGCTACATTCGTTGAGTAGTTAAAAAATTTAATGCAATGTGCATTTACTGGTTTTTGTTAATATTTTAATAATTACACAAGCATGTCTGTCGGACAATGACCAAATGGCTAGGGTGCTGGCATTCGGTACCAGAGTCAGGGCATTCGCACATCGTCATAGTTGATACTACTGCAAATTTCGTGAAATATGACGTCAGAAAAAAAATATTTTTAGGTAGTCTCTTCTAAAGAAACTACCGCGGGTTATTAACGTATGATTACTTATCGTTGCTTACCTCTTTTTTTAATGCATATTGATACATTTCAGTTTAACTGTTTACTGCTACTGGGTTTGGCGCGCTGCCAAAATTATAACTCGCGACGCATGACGGACAATTGATTTCTTTCCACCGGGGAACGTAATCCTATGTTAAAAAAGACTTGAAAGAGGATAATTTAGCCGTATGAGGACGACTTATCCGTATTTGAAAAGAATTCCACTTTCAAACTGCAGTGCTAATAATTGATGAACGTGTCATTTGCGCAAAACAACCGTGCATAACACAGATGTAGAAATATTACACGTTATAAGATGTTGTCGCAAAAGAGTTGTTACCTTAATATATTAAAGCATAATAATGCTTTCTTGTTAATTTGTCGGCAGATTGCAAAAAAATTCTTTAAGTGATAAAATATATATTTATATAATACAATACCCAATCTTCCTGCATGTAAATATTGCAAAGCTGACGCTTAAAACTATTATGTGTTTAAAAATGCATGTTTATGTTGTTCACTTTCGGGAAAGTATCATTTTCAAGATGCTTGTTACGACGTAGTTATTTTTACGGGGAATGTTTCATTTGAATTAAACAAATTTTAAACTACATCCCACGAAATGGGCGCCCAAAACTAAATTAAATTTGTTCATAAATATTATTTAAATTTATGCGAAATACTGCGTGCGAAGGAAATACAAAAAGAACCATTTAATGGTTAAGAAAATATTTTCTCAATGTTTAACTCCCTGTTATTGAAAGTAATTTTTTTTCATTTTTATTTCAGATAATAACGTCGAAGAACGCGTTTTACGACAGTCATTTGGACAAATCATTTTTGCTTTGTGTTCCAAATGCTCCTGACGAAGTGTTCGAAATAATGAGCTAATATCTAGAATATTAATGAACTGTATCGAGAGGCATAAAGAAGATATAATTTACTAAAAAGCTGAGGGACGAAAATTATCTCTTTCGGGGTGTTTTAAAACTAAACATATTTCTAGATGACTTCTTTCAATGAATTTTCAGGGAAAAAAATGTATAATGATTTCAAATGATTCTTATACATTTAAATCTTTGTTTGTCTCCAGGAGTTGTAAATCATGCTTTGTTCGCAAAATGTTATTTTTCACAGTTAAAAATTAAAATATCAGCAGACTGATAAAATTGATTCAAAATCGGACAATAACTTCATATGAAGGCCATTTTTCCAAACTGAGAAGAAATTGCAAAATTTATTCTTTTCGAATAAGAATAAACGCACTGTTGCTACGTTCAGTGAGCAATTATAAAATTGAATGTAATGTGCATTTACTGGTTTTTGCTAACATTTTAATTGTGCTAAAATGACTTTCTTCCAAAACCAGATGATGGTTCAAGATTACCTGACCTTGCGGATGAAATTCTGTAAACTGAGCTATTACCGGTATGTGAAGAAGTCTCAAATTTCGCTTACATTCCTCATTTATTAAATCCTTTTTTGCGAACTATGAAACAAGAGCTATTTTTAAATAAATTTTCCCATTACGTTTGTTTTATCTAAGCAGTTTTTTTTCCCTTTTAAGCGCGCGTGTGTGTGTGTTAGTTAAAATTAACTAGAAACCCAAAATCATCGTTTCAGAGAGTCCGACTTTATTACAATGAAATTTTACCAAGATAGGGGCTAGAACCCGTGTTACCGAGTGTCAAGCTGAGTACGCTTCTCAAAAGTTCTACTTCCTCGTCCTTAGATTTTTCAACAGCATTACTTCAACGCCAAATTACAATCAATTAAAAAGAGATTTTTCATATTGATCTTTCAAAGAGTACGTAATGAAACAATTGAACAAAGAGATTACTTCAGAGATTAAACAAGTATCTAATTCTTTTTTTCTGGTGAAATTTCGATTGTTTTTACCTTCTACGTCAAATTAAAATCAAACAGAAAAATCTGACTAGTTCATGACTGAACAGCCATGACCTTTGGTAGCAGAGACTAAACGTTTGAACTCCGTTGTATGTAGTTGTTTGTAGTGATTCGAAATCAGCAGCAGATTCAATCTGGCAACCGGTCGATCATTGTAGCCGTCGATCAAACTAGAAAAAAATTTCTTTAATTTTTCTAGTATTTTCCATTAAGGCTGCTGTATACTAACCCTATTGGATTCGGTCACATCAGTGATAACCTATGGAGAAAATGTGTGTACAATTTACAGATCCATAAATGGTGATAATCCAATAAGAATGGTATTTTCAGATAGCCCGAACGATTCTGCATCTTGCAACAGGATTCATTTTATAAACTTCGTCCACTAAAGGAATCGAGGTACGTTTCAAACACACTAGACCAGATTTTTTCCCTGAATAATTTCAATTTTAAAATATTATTTGCATTAAAAAAAAAGAAAAATACCCCAAGGTGTCAAATTTCTTTCTCTATTATGGAGTAAAATTCAAAAAAAAAAAACTTTCAATCCAAGTCGGCAATCCATGGACACATTTTATCATAGGTTAACTTTGGGATGAGCGAATCCTATCGGCTTAGTATACAGCCGCCTTAAGCTGTAACTAAAGTCCATAAAATAAATGTTTGTGATATCTGGGGAAGGTAATTTAACTCTTTTTCAAACTGAATTCTATAATTCTTCTTCAATCAAAAAATTAGGATTTAGCGCTTGCTTAAGAAGCTATTCAATTTCCTAAAAAATTTTTAAAAAAATTTAAATTCTTTATTCATGAGTTTAACATTTGAATTTGTTTCCTATTTAGAAAAATTCTTTCTTTCAGATTTCAAGATATTGTACATTGTATTTAAAGATGAGAAATTAAAGATTCTTTCTCGGTGAAATTATTTCGTGTTCCAACTTGCTTAAATTATTCTTATCCTCTTCACAAAATTAATATCCAATGAGCAGTTATTCTATATCGATTAGCAGCAATTTCATATCTCTTTAAAACACACGCGTTTAATTTTTTCCTCATTTTAAGATGTATTTTTTGTCTACTTTGAAAAAAAAAACCTTGGATTTAGATTACTAAATATTCTCCTTTAATTTGTAACAAATGCCCTGAAAAAGAGGTCTTTTATGTTACGTAATTCAACTCTCTTTCCAAGTGGCTGAAATTATACTCATGTTCTTTTCAAAATTAGGGCTTCATACGAGGTTAAACTGCAATTCAGTTTCCTAAGAAATTAAAGATTTAATTCTTCCTTTAACAGTTCATTTTCGTGTCTAGACTGGAGAAATCTCAGTTGCCAAATATTCCAAAGAAATCTTCTCCAGATATTTTTTCCGATTTCTAAATGTTCTCCATTATTTTGTAGCTAAAGTTCTAAAGAAACTCTTCTCCGTAACTTAATTCATCTCTCATTCCGAGTAATATTCATTATTGTTACTGCGAAATTGTCTTGCGATTCAAGGTGAAGCAGCTATTCGATTTCCTTTAAAATTACAATTCCTTTAGATTTTTACTCCCTCTAACAGTCTTGAGTCATTTTTGAAAACATCGTTGGTTCAAATTTCCAATGATTTTTAGTTATTCTTTGGCAAAAGTCCTAAAAGAAAAAGATGTGTGCTATCTCAATAGCGTAATTTAACTCTTTCTCCACCAAGTTTATATCATTCTTAAGCTTTCTGCAAAATACGTGTTTAGTGCAAGACTATTCATTTCCTTTGAAATCATAAACTTTTCGTTTTTGTCACTATTTTCTATTTAGTTTTATGTCTACATTGAAATAATCTCGCTTCTACAGTAGTTATGCATCCCTGTGGCAACAGGCCTTGTGAAACACTTATGTACTTTCTCAGAAACGCAATATGTAAATTATTCTATTACTCTTCCAAAAATTATCCAAAGTCGGGTTAAAAAGCTATTCTATTTCCTTCAAAATTACAAACAGTTAAATATTCTTGTTCGTGCCTTTACTAGTTGAGTTTCGCGTCTACTCTGCCTTCGCGAGTTTTTCTTGCCTCCTGCTTTTCCTTGACGCCCATATGCATTCAAATATTTGTGGAAACGCCGACAAAAATTCTCCAGCAACGCCCCCTGAGAAATGGAGGCATTTGAAATTTGATTCATTGGACATCAGTATGCATAAAGAAAGGGCTTATGGGATTGAATAATCGTTTATTATTTCATACTGGAAGAAGTAGCATTGTTGAAACTGTGTCGTGATGGATGACGCTTCGGATGTTTCGAGGGATCCGGTTCTTTGCCCTTAACGACGGGGGCGTGAAACTAGGGATAAAAGGGCGATGTTCGGAGAGCTTTTTTTTTCGTCTGTCTTCTTTTCCCATCTTTTCATTTTTTGATTACAATGGAGTGGATTTTCTCCATCATAATATTCCTCTGCTCTTGGGCATTGAATGTATGATAATATTGCCATGAAATTTTAGATACGAATGCTTTCTTTTGCTTTTATATATTTATTTATTTTTGGTGGTGACAATGGGTATGCCTTCATTCGCTTTTGGCAACGATGCCTTCGCACATGCATATGCAAGTTGTTTATTCTTGAAAGAAACCAATAGATAAGAGGTGTTTTGCGTTCTGCGTGTATTCTAGAATATTTTTTCACATTATTAACGGCGCTTTGCATGACAATGGTTTAAAGGATGATGCGGGAAAACTTGAGTGCTTCTTATCACTCACATATTCCGCAAGAGAAATCAAAGAAAATTATTTATTCTCTATCGCTTTAAATGCGTATTCGGAAAAGCCCGATGGAAAATTAATTAATTTATTAATTTTGGCAAACAGTAAAAATAAATAAATACATAAATAAATCATTCATACCCCCAAAACAAACTGTTAGTTTCCCGTCCATTCTCTTTACTTTTTAATATAACTACCACTCTCGATTTAGATTTAAAATCTTCATAAAACATATTAGTTTTAACGAATTATAAGAAAAAAGGTCCAAATTTATAATCAACAAATTAAAATGGCCTCCTTATATGGCGGCAACGAGCAACAAAGTGGTTGTAGCGTCCGTTCGGTTATATAGGAGCCTGGTATCAGAACAGGGCTCATAAATTTCCAGTTTGACTCCCCTTGGTTCCTAATCTCGAAAAAACGCCATGCTATACGATTGGCCCATTTCGTCTCTCATTCACAAATCACATGTTAAAACTTCAGAACCCAGATACTTTACGAACGATTCATAAATACATGCCAACGAATAAGTTAAAGCATATATATATATATATATATATATATATATATATATATATATATATATATATATATATATATTAGCAACCTATTTATGCAGAATGAATTTTTCTGGAAGCGTAATTCGAGATTCAAGACATTCAGAGGCTTATAATTTTGAATTTCTCTCGCCAATGGACTTCAAAAAATTAATGAAACGCTTTAGTTTCTACAAAGAAAGGGAGATTTAACTTGGCGACTGTGAACAAAGATATACCTGATGTGAATATCTAGGAGCCCTAAATCAGTGTAAAGCTTTTAAATATCCTGGCTGACTCTTGAACCTCTGTCTTCTTTCCCAATCTCGCCAAACCATGCGCAGTGCAATATCTAAGATCAAGTCGGATCAGTATAAGGCCCCTACATATCTAAGAATCAGACATTTTATTATTCACTGTGGCCAAGCGAAGTCATCATTTTGATTTCATGCGCCTAGAAGTGTTCATTTCTCTTAGGTATTTTCTTAAATGACATACTTTTGTTAGAATTTATGTATTTCATAGAGTTTTAAAGCTCACTAGGGGAATGATTTTCTAGTTATATTGTCAGATTCAAATTATGCCTAAATCAAAGTTAAATACTTATAGTTCATTTAACACACCTTCTTTTTTGAATTATACTTTGTTGTGTATGTTTATAAAATAATAGCTTACAGAGAAACGATGCAATCCGTGATAAGCGAATGGATTTAACACCAAAGTTCTGTAAACGTTAAAACACCAACAAAGGTATTGTGTAGAGCTTGTTTTCCCGAGATTGGGAAACAAAATGGAGTCTCATCAGTCAGCCTGGATATTTTGCAGCTCTAGATCTGTTGGTGACGTCAATGTCGGCAAATCCAATAAGCTTTTACTTGTAACTAATGCTCATATTTTAGTCGTCTGTATGAGATTTGCATGATAGCAGATTAAACAAAATTGCACACTTTATACTTGAATATAATAATTCAATATTTAATTTAATTGAAAACTTTGTAAAACTACTTCAGGCGAATAAATAGATATACATAATTTTTTCCAATGTAACGCAGACTGTTTTTACTTACTTTGGGATTTACAAGGCAGTTTATTCCATCTCTATGCATCTTACCTGAAAACACAACAAAAATTGCATATCTTCATTCATTAGGGAAAACTCATAAAGCCTATTAAATAATTCATTACTCAGCTTTTATGATGCGCCAGACAGCGGTTATGCAATTAAGATTAACTGTTCGATTTCAGTGCACGATACTGCAACTGCAATTAAAGTAAATTCATATTCAAAATATTCGTATTTCAAGCACAATAAAGTCTGCACACGAAAATTAATTTAATTTTGAAAAATATTAGTTCTGAGAACATTAACAACTTTAATGTTCTCCCAGAACTTGACTACAGCTTTGGTCGCTCTCTAGCCGGAAACCATTATCCTTCCCAAACCGTCATTAACTTTGTTTTTGAACTTTGATATCACGTATATTTAATGCGATTTAAAGGTTTTTGAGCAATGCCTGCGAAATAAATGAGTTTTAAATACCAGGTGTCACCATTACATTTCATGCTAAAAAAAATTTCCTACACAGGTATGAAATTACTTCATATTTATCATTTTAATGTATAATACGATGCTTATTATGTTCTGCATAATAATGAGGATTTGTAAATTTTATTTCTGTCTGCCTCTGCTCTATAAGCTCTTTTTCACATACCTGTTGTTCCCTCTTTATTGCTACACACTGAACTTATTTGAAATGGCATGAATGTGATTTAAAAACACGTAGTTGCCGCTAATGAAGAACCACAGAATGATTTATTGAATATTTTTAACGTAGGATTAGGTTCCTCCATAACGGTCCACCGGAAAGCAAAATTTCAGCCGCTAAAACCGTCCGTCGTCGCGATTTGTATTTTTGGCAGCGCGCCAAACCCAGTCTGTATAGCTTGGGCAAGCAGTAAACATTTAAATAAAAAAATACCAAAATGCGTCAAAATTTTGACATATATATGTATATATATACAACCTTTGTCCAGAAAATTCGATGAATGTGTCTATAGTTACAATGGATCATTGTTCATAAAACAGCTGTTACTGTCCTTCGAAGTAATCCCCGTGTGCGGTAATGCACATCTGGGAACGGCTGTGCAAGTCTTGGAAACTCCTGGCGTAGTCGTCTTTAGGGATGGCCATCAGCTCGGTTGTAGCATTACGTTGGATGTCCGAAAACATGTGACCCTTCAGGTCTGATTTCAATTTGGGAAACAAATAAAAGTCTGCGGGAGACAAGTCTGGGGAGTAGGGTCGGTGATTCAGGGACACACCTCGCCTGTTGGCCAGGAACTGCTGCCCCAGAAAGGCAGTATGTGGCCGGGTACTGTCGTGAAGCAGGGTCCAGTTGCCTTGCTTGGCGTACTGGGGGCGTACCCGATTGATCCATTGCAGCAGACGTTTCAGTATATCCACGTACTTAGCGGCATTTATTGTGTTGCCCTCAGGGAGGAATTCTTTATGGATGAGACCCTCAGAGTCGAAGAACACCACGTACATTGTCTTGATGCGAGATTTCTCACTTCTCACTTTCTTGCTTTTAGGCGACCCTGGACCCCACTACTCCATACTCTGACGCTTGCCGTCGGGGTCGTACTTCAGGCACCAGGTCTCGTCACCTGTGACAATGGTTTTCAGGAAATTTGGGTTTCGATCCGCCATGTGGATAAAGTCTACACAGGTGTCAATCCGAATTTGCATTTGCTCCGGCGTCAAAGTGTGGGACACATGTTTGGAGCAAAGCTTGCTTTCACCCAAATCCTGGATCATTATGAGGTGGGCCATCTCACGACCAATACAGACTTCTTTCGCTATCATTCGCACTGTCACACGATGATCCTTGGCCAATACTTCCTTCACTTTCTGTATGTTGTCCCAGGTGCGTGCAGTTGCAGGCCGACCAATTCGGGGGGGGGGGGGGCTTCAATGGTGTCCCGCCCTTCTCGGAAGGGTTTAAACCACTCATACACGCACTTCAAGGTGACAGCATGTTCTTCATAAACTTTTAGCAGCATTTCATGAGTCTCTTTCTCTGATTTTCGAAATTTCAAACAGAACAGCATATTCGATAACTGATCCATTTTGAATTTCAACAGAGCGTGCAATACCTTCACTCCACAATGAAAAGTTTTCACACGATAAGCTAACTCGCAGCGCCGCCGCTGAGGAACTGGTTCAGACCACCTGTCCGGTACGGTACCGTCTTCACCTGTCCGGTACGGTATGCGCCGGTTGCAAACTCTTACGACCGTGAGCACTATGACGTTATTCACCGAACTTTCTGGACAAAGGTTTATATACATACGTACATATAAACATACAAAAGAGGTGAGCAACGATAAGTAACGTTAGTAACCCACGGTAGTTTCGTTAGAAGAGACTACCTGATTTTTCTTAAAGCTATCTAAACGAGATGTTCCAAATAAGCCTGAGCATCTCACCTAGATCAAAGGTGTGTTTAAACACCCCACACGGTATGAAAGGCTTAAACAAATATATTATTTTCAAAATATACATCGCCTTTTAATAACAAAGCATGTTTAACGAATAGAATTAATGGTCCCGTACACAATGGGTATTCATAACAGAACCTCCTATTTTTAAATCTACACCAAAGAATAGACGAAAAGCGGTTCGCGGCTAAGAACGAATGGTCATTCTTAATTTAAACTTGTACTCACAGTAATCCTCTCCATCCATTACCTACGTAATTACGATTCGAAATTAAAACGACATAGATTTCCTTGTTCCTTTCCGCCAGACCCTTAAACTTTGATTTATGGTCTCGCGTTATGCTGAATGACAATTATCTAATCCCAGGCAACGGGGAATGAAGGCACAATAGAATCATTTATTTCACTTTGGGCCCATTTTTCATTGGGTGTCATTGGTCGAGTATCATTTTTTACCCGAATAATCTGGCTGTTAAAAAATTACACCATTTTCTTTCGCCGGCCGGCATCGGCTATGACAAATGATTCCCGTGCGTTTCGATCTATTGAACTTAACAGGTTATGGGAAAAAGGAACTAATAGCTGAGTGGGACCATTTGTTACGTCTCGTTGCGGTCTTTTGTTGAGATTCTTTACATACTTTACGAGGAGTTGAGATGAGATGTATCTCATTCTTCTTTCAGGCCACAGTTCATTCAAAACTTTCTCAGCTTTAACTGCCAATGAGAATTAAAGTAAACGACATTTATACTTTTGCTTGACCAAATATGCAGAAAGTAGTCAGGCCGTCATTTGTAATATGAATTTCAGATGTTACTACACTGTGCATTCCGTTGATAACCGTAATCCGTTGTAATTAATCACTAAAAAATTATTTTTTTCTATTCTGTAGAGATCTGCATTAAAATTTTGAAATTCTTTCTCAGCGACATTCTTGAATTTATGCCAAAAACCGGTTATTTTTTTACGAGTTTTTACGAGTTTTAAAACATAACTATCGAAGATATGTGCAAGCAAAACAATTGTTATAGATCTAGACTAACTAAATTTATTTACACTTTATTTAGATTTTAGAACGAATACAAAATATTACACACGAGTTTCTTAAAAACGCTCACTTCCTAGTTACTAAATCGTTCTCGTTCTTTCTCAGGTTCCACTCGTTTCTCACCAGAAGGCGTGAGATGCGATCTTTACAAGTCTCCATGTGTTTTATCAGCGTAGTCGTTACTATTGTGTGACAATTTACAAACTAGCTCAAAAATATGTAAATAAATAGCTGAAATTGAAATTCACATGTATACATTTTGAAATACTTTTGAAATATCTCCTTTAATGGTTTGCTTCCCTACTCCTAGCAGTCGGTCGCTACAGCCTCTTTGTAAAAATGCTAACCGATTTAACCCTCAAACCGGCCCATGAATTTGTTGCCACTATCAGGACTATCGGTCAAATTGATCCCCAAGCCTAAAAAGCTGTTATTTTTGCGTTATTGCGATGGAACTGCATGTTGATATTGTGCACAGGGTTGTTTGATTTATATTAGTGATGAACAGTGAGGGAAAAAATCATCTACACTTATTTATTCAATTTATTTAATTTATTTTGATCTGGTATCTACATCATCAAATCGCAGGGCTCTTAAGAGAATTGCACAATGTTTCTCAGACATAATTGCTCGAAAAATTAGCCTTCCAGTGATTGAAGTAGAGAAGAGTGATGTCAAGGCTTCATACGATACTTTAAAAATCGCACAGAACACTGAAATCCCTATCAGGACCGGTAGGTCTGTTATTGCTCAGTGGCAATAACAGGTCTACCGGTAATTTTAACCACCATACTTTTACAAAATTGCAACTTACTGGCAAATGGCGAGCATTTGTGAAACCCTGATGTGCTCCCCCTGATGTCCAGGAACTGACCGAGGATGTCAAAGCCAGCTAAGCGTTCACGCCTCTCCCCACTCCTGCCCCACCTCTTAATTCCACCGCTGCCGATCAGAATGACCGGTAGGACGGTTTGAGGGTTAACAGAAATTTAAATTCAATAAAATATCCTTCACGTATATGGTTTTAATCATATGAAAGGTTCAGTTTCTGTACGTTTGATTTTTTCTTCTCGCAGGCAGTCATTTCAATTGTTTAAGAAAAGTACCGGGCAAAAATGTTACTAGTAATGTATATTCAGTTAAGTTCCTTCGTGTCTTTAATAATTTCATTAAATGATTCAATCGCTATAAGTTTGATATCTTCTTATATCAGTCAGCTGTTACAATTGTTTGAGAAAAGTACCAGGTAAAAAATGTGTATAGTAATTATATTCAATTATGTGTTTTGAGATCCTTCTTTAACTACCCTCCAATGAAAATATCTATTTGCCCTAAAATCTTGGTAAAGTCTTTCAACGGGTTGTATATATTCAAGCTGCAACGCCATTTGAAATAATTCCAACCTTTTTCCGAATCGTAGGCAGTTATTGATCAAGTGCGAATGGATTTGACTGCCTCCCAGAAAGTTAACCAACCGTGTTCGCAGTTGCAAGAGACATTTCTCCAAGGGCTTGTTTTAAAACTTTTTTTCTCCTTCTTACGTCCAAGAAAAAAGTAGAGATGTTTTTTATTCAAACAAAAATTTTCCCTAATTCTTTTTTACGGGCGGAAACACTTTTCAGTGTGGTCCGGTATCTTTGATAAATAACAGCTTATAGGTTTTGTCACGCCGAACACAGTGGGTGTAAAGAGGGGTTAGAGAGATCGTTTATTACGTCGCTTTCAAGAGCTTCGTTTTGTCGATAGTCCAAAAGATTGATCATACAGCAGGCTTTCAATGGATCAGGTTTTAAACCGTTTCAAGAGATGTTGGGATGATGAATGGACTTATGTTTATCAATATGATGATACATGATTCTCAAATGCATTACTCTGTGGTTTCGTAAAAGAGAGTAGGGGTTTAATTGAATATGTATCTACTACCAATCAATTTAAAGAAAATACGTTGTTCCGACTGTTATGCTTAGCATTAACGCTGTAATGTAACTGTTTTAGTGTTATTTTATTCCCTTCGTTTCAAATGAGAAATAATTTACTTCACCATTCCTTTCAGAATAGAAAGCATTCAACATTTTATAGTGAATAAAAGCTTTTCTAATACAACAGTTTAATTTTCACAAGAAACATTCTTTATTATTATAGTTTGAAACGGAATTATCTTTACTTTTCTTTCCATGCCGTTGAAAAGATCGAGTAAAAGATTTCAAAATAATTGCTTTAACGTTTCAATAAATAGCATTTCTTTTATTATTGGAAAATAATTAAAAGTTTCACTATCGTTCTGGGAAAAAAAAATATCATTCAGCTGTAAGTTCTGATATTTAAAAGGCTTTTTTTCCACAAACAGTGCTGTTTATTGAAAGTGCTGCATGCTATTAAAAATCGTAGAACAATAGCTCTCTTTATCTGCAATAGTCGTTTGTTCATTTTACTCTTATTATTAATACCTATTGTTACATCCTGAACCGAATCCGTGTATGTGAATGACACATACTTAAAACTGATAATTTTATATTTATCAATTAACTGCAATAAAATATTTTACTTGTTATCTGTTTTCCTCTCAAAATCCTTTTCACAATTATTTCAATTCATTCTAAATACTTTTCAAAGGCAGCGCCGAAGAAGTTAAAAAAAAATGCTTTCCATTAAGAGCACATCATTATGTCCAAAATTGTCGTCGTGATTCAGGTTTTTGAAGTAGTGAGCTTTTACAATAAATGTTTGGCTCGTTTTCATCAAGAAATAATTTATACATTTTTAATTCTAATCTCTTATTAAACCCACGTAAAATTATCTGTAACGGAATTTCTCTCGGAATTGTAAAGGCGAATTATAATGCAAGATGTTTGAAATGGGCGTATAAATGGGCGTATAAACACTGCGGGAAAACAGATAACAGTTAGGATGTGTTGTAATGTAAAACACATAGCTTTTGAACTCGAAACTTTTACTAGATTCTAAAACGATTTTGGGACATATGCTGCAGCTTTTGTAAAAGTCGACTTTGGTAGTGCAGAACGTAAACCTTTTGTACATTTCGGTTTGAGCCGACCGAGGTGGTACAGTGGTTCGGCCCACGGGCATTTTCTCTTCCGCTAGGTTTTGTCCAAGGATAAGACTGAGATTAGAGAGCTATGTTGGTTCACCTATAGGGTGCTCTCTTAATAAAAGACGCTATTGCTTTCCTCATAAGAGAAGATCTCCGAGAAACTGATCACTCCAGAGTTCTATTTTGATGAGGGGTGGGACGTTGTAGAAGCGAAGGTGAACGGGAGAAAATGTGTGACGGTGAGGAATGTTGATTATCCCCAACCACCTTGGAGAGTCGACCTCACCGAGGCAGCAACCCTAAAACCAGTACAATGTCTCTTCTAGTGGGAGATGGGCTATAACGATTTCGCAGTGTGGATGGGAGAACATCGTCATAGACAAAGTGTCTGCCGCGTTCGAAACAACGTATTTCTGTTCGAGGAAGCGAAGTCTGTAAAGGCGGTGTTACACAATCGCGAATCATACCGAACGCGAGACATTAGTCACGCTCCAGGAGCGTGACTAATCGACTCGAATGACCGTTCCCACATTACCGCCTCTCGCAACTTCCCAACGTCATTCAACCCCTTTCACCTTTGACCTCCTTCCCCGTCTCCTTTCTTTCCGAAAAGCGCGAAACGGTCACCATTCCCTCTTTGCCCCCCCGAACGTGGGGGAGGAGGGCCCTAGTTTATTTGACCGCTCTTCAAGAAACCGCTTCCGAAGCGAGCGCCACGAGTGGTGCGGGGAATAGTGGGGTCATCGTTTACACAACCACTTATCACCCTCTTTCCCCCTACTCTACTCTCCTCTTTCGCGAATGTGTAACGCCGAGGTAACATTATATCAGAAGAATTTTCACACGAAGAGCTTCTAAAACCAAGGCTGATCTACTGCCGCCATTTCTATCCTCATAAAATACGAGTGTTTGGCTAAAGTCTCGGCACCATTGCGCTTTGATTTTGAACTCGAAACTTTTACTACATATTAAACCGATTTCGGGAGATACGTCGCACCAATTGTAAAAGCCGACAGAGTTACTACAGGGCTTAAACCTGTAGAGTATTTTGGTTTAAGGGAAAAAAAGTCTGCAGCGTTACTTCAGAAAAATTTGCATACAAAGAGCTTCTAAAATCGGAAGGTTCTACTACCGTCATTACTATTTCCATGAAAGGTGTTTTCGTAGCGTCTCGACGTCGTTGCCCTTTCTAGCGTCAGATTTTTTCCTTCAAGAATTATAAAAGAGGTTTCTGAGTTTATAATACACATTTATTTATTTTCATATATTTCTAAGAATACAGTATTTCTAGTCTGTAATAAGGATAAAATATTCATGTTAAATTTGTATGTGGGAGTAATGTCATAGTGAGTATTATCTCCGGTACTAAAATAAAATGTTTCGATGTTAAAACAGATATACTTTGAGCTGAATACCCGTGCTTCTCTCTATGTGCATACCTAAACTGTCTATATCATTATAACATTTATAGAGTGCAAATAATATAAAAAACGATTAGCATCCTTTGTGAAACTGCTCAGGAACGGATAATGAATATTTTTCTGCTTAACTTCTGTGTGGTTTCAACTCACGGATCAAGTGAGACCCAATTGCTTTACTTCTTTTCTTTACTTTCTGTCCAATGGTTCCCTGCTGCTTACACAGTCAGAGAAACCTGCGTTAGAGGGCATGGCCCAGGAAACGTAGTTAGACCAATCTTTTTATGGTCTTATAGTTAAGGCTGATTAACAATCGTATTTCTTTATCACTTGGACCCCTAAACATCCGACAAGTATATCAGGAATGATTAGAACGGTTATAAGTAAGGACAGTCTTTTTCTTTTTATACGATATTACAAGGGTTAATCAGTTTAAACCTGCGAGGCATCGTAGTCAACAAAACACTTGACGCGTCCGATTGAGTTTAAATTGAAAGCCTGCATCACACGCCATACGTCAAGGGATCTGCTAGAAGGGATCTGCCCAACGTCACTTAGTACAAAACATTTGTGAAATTGGATTCCTCCAATGTAACGGGTCGGCGATGATACAGGATAGCTCCTGCATAAAGAAAAATTTCGGTGAAGTTTTGAAAGACGACCTAAGAAGTCTAACAGAGTAGTTCATGGTCGTTAATACCGAAGATGTTATGGATGGGTGGGTTGGTTGATAGCGCTAGGGTCGTTTTTCGCCGCACGGCGGCTCATTCGACCAGGAACTACTGCTCAAAGCCGAAAGCAAATGGCTAAAAACATTAATGTTAAAAGTCGAACTCGAACCCACAGACTAAATTACCAATTGCCTGCGCCATAGCCATTCTGCCGGGTGAGTTTAGCGAGCACACACACAGACTCACACTATTAAAAATTTAAAAAATAGTCTGAAGTTTATCGTCAGCCCCTCGAATTCTTTTAACATTATTTCAATGGTGAATGAGATTTGAGTTTTATTATTTTATAAGCTCTACATATATACCGATATTTTACCAATCGGCTGTAGGATATTTTTAACCCCTTCCTTCTCGCTCCCGTCAAAATTACAGGGTGAGGTTTCGCCTTCTATTTCTCATGACCGTGATATTTCCGTGCTGGAGTGTTTAAAAGTAACGCACCAAACATATTAAAACAATTCATTTCATTTACCCTGAAAAAATTTTATTTCATATTTTATAAACCAGATGGCAGCACCAGATTATTCATAACGTAATTGGGGACTGTTTTTTTAACTAGATGTGGGCCCGGGGTTGCCCCAATTCGTCGGCAGACCTGTACTGTCCGTCCAGCGCCCAGGCCCACAACAATGACATTTCACCGAACATGGGAAATTAACCCTCGGAGGAATTGCTGCGTAGCGACCGGTCTTCGGTGAATCATGGGCCGATACGCAGCCGAGGTGTTAAAGAGATTTAACTAGATGTGGCAGATCAAGAAAACAATGGAATCCTCATGAGAATAATAAGCTCTTTTATTAAAGTTTTCTTGAAAATTATGCGATCGTTAAGGGGTTAAAGAAAAGTAAAGTTACAAATTTTGGGATCACGCTTTTTTTTGTTACCAACATTTAATAGTAAAGATAAATAATAAATAAATTTAAAGTGATCATTGACGTTATCGCATTTGAATTACATATTTTAAATTATCAGGAATTTCAGTGCACGGTAGCTGAAATTGATCTGTACTGGGAAACTGTGACATCACGCTGTCTATAAGGGTTTAAATGTCATTTACCCTTCAACGCGATAGACTCTCATCTCGGGCTCATTCTCCCCTGTGCACCACTATATTTGTCAGCAACTCTAATATGGAAAAACATCTGAAGTGAACCTGGATTGGGACTCCCTGGGATGGGACAACTCGGGAACAAACATATCACAACCGGGATTCGAACCCGTGCCCATTCGGTGGAATTTCGCTAAAAGTCATTCCATTTAAAACAAAGCATTTTCATCTGCCGTGGCACTTCTCTATTACGACCTTGCCCAACGCGCGTGATTATTCAAAGCTTCCGACTGCTGTAAAAGAGTAAATCAATTATTCGCGGGAATGCAGTGCAGAAAAGTCCTCTTTTGTGAATGAATGAAGACAATTATATCTACCGGGTATTTAATTACGGGGTGAATGCATCTGGAGGAGTCGCAGTTCCGCACTTGACGAACATGCCTCTGCGAACGCATACCAATCTGCGGAAGTGCGAGGACATTACGCTGAAAGGTATAATATCCATAGCTTTGATTTAAGAATTAAAGAACTATGTGACCGCGAACTTCGTGGGCGGAGTTCTTGGAAAGATTATAGGGTTAGCTCTGCGCCATTTCTCGCTTCATATATTTCGACCGGATTCCCCCTGACGTGGATATATCTGTGTCAGGTTGCGTTCGTGGTTTAATGAATGCTCTCTAGTAGAATTAACTTATCCCGCATTATTTAACATTGCCACTGAAATCACCACTAACAAGATGGTCCCTTTTTTCACGGTCTCCGCACAGTTCGAAGAATAATGTTACCTGACGCTCACATTTATAATAAAAGTAGCTGAATACCCGTGCTTCTCTACGGCGCACATTCAAATTAAATACAACGGTCAATGTAATTAGTTAATTCCCAAAAAACAAAAAGTATATATATTTATAATAAATACAGCGGTCAATGTATGCAATTAATGCAAAAAAATATATTTATAAAAAATCGTAAGGATATTGCAATAATCGTAAAGGATATTTTTATATACAAAACAATGTAGAAGAAAATATGGAAATTAAATCTAATAGAACATACTGAAGAATATAATACAGTTTGAGGAACATTTCTTTAACTGTATTTTAATATTTTTTTCGATAATGTTCAGTCATCTGCCGCATTAGAAAGAAAAAAAAAGTCGATTTACTTCGTTGTTGCGCACGTGACGCAAATTTAATTTAAAGTATCAAAAAAAGAAAAGAAACAACGTGATCGGCATTTAATAAATTAAATTCTAAAAATTAATGTTTAAAAATTCACCAAAATTCAGAAAACGGAGATAAAGTTTCAAAACAGATTTCATTTAAAATTAATTTTTATGATCTTTCTCATTATGTAAATTTTATTACCCTCATATTATTATTTTAAATGTAAAATTTAAAGAATTTTACAAAAACAGCTTAAAAATTTAATTTAAAAAAAATCCAAGAAGAATTTTTCAAAAATCTTCCTTAGTGCATCCCTACACTATAAGAATAATCACCATGCAAAATTTCAACCCTTTAGGTCCAGCGGTTTGAGCTATACGTATCTGTCAGTCAGTCAGTTACGGAACTGTTGTATATACTCGTATATAGACTAGTTGGTCCCGGTCAAAACATGACGGCTAGATAGTAAATAAGTGCACTAATACACAAATTATACTCAACACATCATTGCCAAATGTTGAAAATCATAATAATGAGCAGAAACAAATTAATGTGTTCAAGAGGCCTTGTGCTTAGTGAGTATCTAAAACCAGATTTAACAATGTCACTGGGTATGCGCAGAAAGCAATTTTTTTGAATTGTAAATAATCACTAATTAACCCTTCAGTGGTGCACCCGTTCACATTTTCGCATTTCCCGTGCAGCATTTTCGTAATTTTAAATGGTTTGTTTTTACATGTAAGGTTTGAATGTTCTAAGCAATTTCTATTTATAGCTACACCCTCTCTAAAGCAGGTCTGATTATCCGAACCTTGTATCCATTGTTAGTCGTGATTTAACCGTGGTAAACCAGAGATTATACTGGCTTAGAATACGACAAAAGCAGGAGTTGATAAAGTCGATCAAATGTGCAGCTAATACATGGTATCCCACATATGCACGCAGATGGACAATTTCATTGGTTTTTTAGGTTTTTGGACATAGCAGGAATCCATTCGCAAGTTGTCCTTAGATCCTACAAACCGGACAGTTTTGAAATAAGGGGATTGTACCTGCATTCTTTGACCTTTAATTATAAATATATCTCAATATTATAAACATTTTATATCTCGTCATAAAACGCAAAATTATTATTTTCAATTTGAAAAAATATGTTTATTACAAAAGGAATAATCAAGGTTGAAAGAGACGTTGCACTTTGTGCCACGCGCGCCTGCTGGTGTTTCAAAATTTGGCACGCCCACTAGAGAGTTAAACAATTCGAAATAAACGATTTCCATCAGGTTTAATCTTATATTTCACAAACATGATTATTATAAAAATATAAATGGAAGAGAGAGAGAGAGGGAGGGAGGGAGGGAGGGAGATCTGGAGAGACTCCTCGGAATAAAGTGTTTATCATTAAAACATGTCACTGAGCATACGGAGAAACAGTGAGTTTCTAAAGCCCCAGTTAAACATGTCACTGAGCATGCGCAGAAATAAAATTTTCATTGTAAATTATACCTAATTTTAAAAAAATGGAGTTACAAAATCCAAATTTGACAAATCTACAGATTACAATCTTTCGTTTAAGACCAAAATGAAGTAAATTGATGCAGTAGTTTTCTCTCACGGACTGCCGCAAAATCGTCTTAGCAACTTAAATATATCGATGTCTCTGTAAATTTAATTGTTCCAATACCTGCATGTAATAGACAAAAATTTCGTTCGTATTTTTAAAAATTTTTGAGAATTAATGATATAAAAAATTGATATTTTTCTTTCCTTTAAGGGAAACAGTGACATGAAAAGTAATATTAAAAGCTGTACATCAGATCACGAATGTCTGAAATGTTTTGCTTGTCTTCATACACTTAAAACTTTCTTAATTATCATGATAATTGCTGCGTATCAGCAAAGAAAACCTGCAAGTTTCATTAATTATTTTTACATTTCTAGAAATGAATGAGATATGTAAAAAATTAATTTCTGATTTTCAGAGTCATAAAAATATCAGAAGCAATTCTTCAGATCTGAAAGTTTTAAAGCGTTTTACCCTAACATTTAACGTAAAATTTTCGTTACCACTTCGTTAATTGTAGGAAATTCTAGCCGTAATAGCCATGTTTTTACTGTAATTACTTTTAAAATTCTCAGAAGAAACGAAATGAGGAAAATAAATAAAAAACGTTATCACTTTGAGGCAAAACGGAGTAATAAGAAATGGAAGTACTTTGGAAACATCAAAAATATTTTGTTTGAATTTTTATCGTGAAATTTTCAGTACCATTTTGTTAATTGTGCCAACTTGCCGGTTGTGTTTATACTGAAGCTGTATTTTCGATTTCTGAAATGGAATTAAATTGGAAAAATAAAGAGAATTATTTTATTAATTAAAGATAGAGGATTTATTTAAAGATCGGCCTTTTATTTTCTTTCGATCTAAAAATACAAACGTTTTGTGTTACATTTTCCAGGAAAATTTTCCTTATCATTTTGTACAATGTATGGATTTCTGCAAGGAAAAGCTAAATTTATTCTGTAATTACCTTCTAAAATTTTTACATGGAATGAAATAAAAAATAAAGAAGAATTTGTTATTACTTTAGGTAAAAAGGAGTAATAAAAAAACAGATAAAAATATGTTTTTTTAAATAAATATCTAAAACATATCGCATGACTTTTAAGAATAAAATTTTCATTAAAATGTAAGATTTTCAACAAGAAATATTAGTTAACTTCCGCTGTAAAGATACAAAATGATTGTTATTTAAAATTCTGTTAAAGAATCAAAAATGAAAAATTGAAGGATTATTTATTTTTTTAATTTGTGGCAAACGTAAGTGAATACAGCTGTACTGCGAAACATAAATTAACCAGTATGTTATACATTTTTCTTCGAAATAAAATTCCCTGCCATTATGATTAAATGTATGTTTTTTAGAAGTATTTCCAATTTAAATTTATATTAAATTGGATATATTCAATTTATATGAAATATTTTACAGTAAATTCTATAGTATATTAAATTTATGTTTTTATTATATAATACGTAATCATAATATGAATGTGTGTCTGGAAATCAAATTTCAAAATTGAAGACTGTTTTACATTAACAGAAAAAATTAGTGATAAAACCAGTATTTAAAAAAAAAATACCCAAATTCATTTCCCTAGAGCCCAAGGTAGCCTAGTTGTAGCGCGTCGGCATTCGGAGCCGAATGTGCTCGGTTCGAATGACAGCAAGTACTATTAAATACCCTCCTGTCTATACCAGATATTGATCACGTTAAAATTCTTACACAGGGAAAGTCCCTTTGTGAAGTGGGAGGGGATGCGATCTCCCCAGATGTCTTCCCTGGGGGTACATGGCCAAAACTGAGGTGAACCAAGCTAAGACGGACTCCCCCCATTGCTCTGCTTTTGTAAACCGGAGCCTAAGGCTATGTACACATGAGAGCGTTGCATCGCGCGTTGAAGAAATACAACTGATCAAATGATTGCGTACACATGCAACGCTCTCTTCTAGTAGAAGGCGCTTCACAACGCGCGTCACCACGCAGATCGCGCGTCTGCAGTTCGCCTCAAGTTCTTTTGTGTTGAATTAGAGACCGTACACATGGTTTGCGTTGAGCCCGCGCTCTGGGGCAGTTGACTACTATTTTTTACAGGAATGTTTCTATTTTCTTACAAAGTGCAGAATAAATAAGATATATATATATATGAAATACATGAATTTTTCAAAATAAACTTTTGCGAAATTTTCAAATGTTATTATTTTCGAATTTTTTTAAACATTTGAATTAAAATAGGGAGTTTGGTGTTACATGAAAGATATTAGTGCCCAATATACTAATGTATATTTTTTATTTTATGATTTTTGTATTTTATTATTTTTCTAATATAGAACCACAAATATATATTCCCTGAGTACATTATAAATTTACATTTCCGTAAATTTTTCTCTCCACTTTCTATCTACAGATGATATTTTTTAGTGTAACTGCACACATAAAGCACACATGGGTGGTGTTGATAAGTCGGATATGCTACGACTGATCTATGACAGAGACAGAAAATCAAAAAAGTGGTGGCATAGGCTCTTTTCTGCTATGCTGGGAATAGCATGTGTAAATTAATACATAATATATACCGAAAAACATTAATCAAACTCCCTGTTAGAGTACAAAATTCGTGTAACATTTTTGTCGAATCGAGATCTCTGCAAGCTTTGTGCACAAAGAAAAGTTCAATCAAAACTTCATTCCAAATGCAGCATATGTATTTTTTTATGTGTAAATTAAAAAAAAAATTAATATAATTAAAGTTAAATTTTTATTATATTTAAAATTGTTCTGCGTTTCATAATAAATAATTATATCACTTTTTAAACATTCTGATTAATTTTCAAAGTTTGAAGATTTTTGTAACCCTTTAATACTGGTGGTACTTTAAAGTACCACTTGAATTAACTAGTGGTAATTAATTAAATTTTAAGCAGGTGAGTAATTATTTTACACTTATTTGTTAGCTAGTATTGAATTAACATAAATAAAAATTTACGTGAGTTTTCGTTTATTAATTCATAATGTGGTACATAGAGTGTACATAATACAGAAAATGTTTTCATTACTCAATGTCATTACGAGTTTTTCTTCTGGAGAAATGCTATCCCTTACAACGTTCTCACTAGGATCCAGGTCATCCTTAACTATTTCTAATAACTTGTCAAAGAATGCAATCGACATTCTTAAATAGTTAAAAAACTTGGGCTCGTGTTTTCTTAGATTCGGGTAAAGTGTTATAAAAGAACCGTGAGTCAATCTGTCATTTAAAATCGGACGTACCCAGTATTTTCTTTGCCTTCGTCTTCGTGCTTTATACCTACGGTACAAAATCCAAACACATGCTGTCTCTTCAACTTCCATAGCTATACTGGCGGTCAACGTGACGTTAACGCTACTAGTGTACACATTCGGTTTTTCTAACGCGCGCTTAATCCGCGTTGCAACGCTCTCATGTGTACTTAGCCTTTAGGGCCTGTTCACATAGGAGTCCAGTAGCGGAAGCGTAAAAGGAAAGGGCGCTGAGGCGGAAATAAACTAATCATAGGCGTTGAAAATTTCGTTGCTAATCGTTTGGATGTTTGCCATTTTTTAAATATATTTCAATACTTAACGCTTCCGCTACTGCATTTCTATGTCAACAGGCCCTTACTCTTCTACCCGCAAAGCCTGGACGTGGTCTGGAAAACTTCCGACCTGGGAACATTAGCAACAACGACAGCAACAAATTCATTTCCTGAACTCATTTTATACCAAAATTCGTTGACTGGTGTGTTCAATTCATAAATCCCTCTTACGATTACCTATAGATTACTTCCGAAAGTCTGCTCTATGTATATAAAATAGCTAACTCAAATCTGTAGACATAGGCATAGACATGGGACATTAAAGAGGAACCAGAGAGCAGGATTCCATATCCTCGGCATGGATAATTTTTTGTGGCTATATTTCCGTTCTCAGGATTAAAAGAAAAGTGTTGACTTGGAAGTTAAAATAATAATAATAATAATAATAATAAATAAAAAAATAATAGTAATAAATAAATAAGTAAATGAATATAAATTCGAAAACTAATTAATGTGGCAGTTTTAAAAAATAAATAAATAAAAGAAAAAAAATAGATAGATACGGTAGCTGACGATTAAGCAAAAATCAGTAAGATAGTCTTGAGGTCGATCCATCGAAAAATGACAGGTCAGAATAGTTTGGAGGTGTTTAGTTTATTGGATTTTATAATATTAAATTTTCCGGTAAATCTTTTACTATTTCGTTGATATATAAAAAAATGGATAGATAGAAATGGGTGCTATGCAACGTAGATGACTAAGAGTGTAACCCCCTTATGTAGTACAAAATTATTATTAAATTATCTTTATTATTTCAGGAAAAATTATGTTCATAGGGAAAATTTACTTTATCAAACTGCCATATATTCTACTTATCTATTGAGGAATTCTACTGCTCTCTGGTTGCATATCCACGAATAAAGTCACAATTTCAATACCAGGAATTCAGTGGGTGTTGGTGTCTCTCTGAGTTTCTCAAATAAATCCACCCATAATTATATTTTTTTGGAAATATGTTTTAAAATTTTTATTACATTTGTGGAAGTACATAATTTTTATATTTAATACTGTAATAGAAATTCTATGTTGTGCTCCGTGTTCTAAAATATTAGTTATATTTCTCCATATTCATTGTAATAAATACGTTGAAAATTTAAATTTTATGAACCCATGACGCATAATTTTAAAACATTATTCATTTCATCACATTTTTTGATTAATATATCTTCAGAATATATTTATCTGTAATTAATGCTAAAGGGGAAATTTTACCGTTTGATTATGAAAATTTACATATCTTTTAAAAAACAAAACTCATTGACTGCACTTTTCGGAACTCATAATTAAAACTTATTTCGAACGTAATAGTGTAATGAAGGAATTGAAAAACGTAAAAAAAATTCGGAATTTTACTCGTGTTCTCTGCCTCTCCATTATCGAACCAGCCAGTTCCGTGGGATGTATTTTCATAAAAATAATTAAACAACACGAACATTTTACATCAAATATTTAATTTGAACTTAATTATACTTTGTGACGATATTTCATCTCGCCTTCCAAAAAGGAAAGCGAAGTCAGTCAAACTAATTAAATGCTGTTTAAGGTCCAAATAAATTAAAATTTATTTTCGTATTAACACAAATTCATTTTTCATTGACGGAAATGAAATGAAATAGGCGCAGAAGTCGAGTTAATTGAAAGTAGATTAATATTTTAATAATTAAAATGATTTCCAGGGTGAGGAGAAGAACGGATTCGGACTTCAAATCAATAAAACTCAAACGTTAAAAATCATAGAATAGACTGGAAATATTTTCAGGCAATATGTTATTTAAAAAAACTGTAATTTACTTGTAGGAAAATTATTTTCTGTCTGTTTCTTTTTCTGTAATAAGCTGATAAATTTCGATAATTTTATAAAATATTTCTATATTTAATTTGGCAAAATTAAGTTGGCAAAGACAGCGAGCCAGTGATCTGAACGTCTCTAGTTCGATACCGGTCGCTGACAAATCCACTGCCGTGTGCGCTAATGGCGGCTAGTCCACGAAAAATCTGTCATGGCTGCAATGTCTTCCAAGTTCTCAAAATTTACTTCTGGAGGTGCGGGGTCAATTGTACTGGTCTCGTCATTTGACTCGGTTCAAAATTACGGGACCGGTCCTATAGCCAAGTCGGACTCCAACCGCTATTCCAAACCGGAGCCGAACCTTTCTGCCCAATAGCCTTTATGGACTTGATCTGATATACTTGTCGGTCAAGGGGAATAAGCCACAACAACAACATATTTAATTTAAATCAAATTTCGTCATTTTTATCTTTACGTAACTGAACATAATATTTTTTTTTATTTCTGGATTCCTTTATATATTTTTAGTGTGTTCTTTGCAGGTTCACAACACCGACCGAAGCCTGTTTTGTCAATAACTACTCCTAGGAACAGAAAATATAACTTGTTTTGACATTTCAACGGAACAATATATTTTCAGATAATTATAATATTCCACGAAAATTTTCATTTCTTTCTCCCTTTGATACTCATGAGTGAAAAGGCACTAATTTGGCACTAAACGAGTTTTGTAGAAAATAGATTTCTCAGCCAGCCAAATATGGAAGCAATGCAAACTAAAGCAAACCACTCTTCCATGTAAAAAGTTTCCCTTTTTAGTTATTTGTCACTGAATTCGTCTCTATGGGTGAGAAGTTCACAGTGTTTTACTTCAAGGTTTCACAGCTCCTAAAGAGATTAAATGTAAAAATCTCTTAACTATTCATAGTAATAAGTGTTTATTGCTGTTAGCAATGAAAAAAGTTGGAAAAACCTCAAATAAGCATATATACTAAATGTATAAACTCACTGGTTTCAAAATCAAAAACACGTTTCTAATCAAAAAGCGTCGACCACACTTTACAAATTGCGAATTACCTTTGTCTGTGTAATTTTGGTCCCTTAATATTAGGTTTCCCATCATTACATGTATTTCTATTACAACGTGACTACCATATTGACATCATATTGTACTTGTTTTATAGTTCTATAGATATGCTGTGTATTTCCTGTTTCATTAAATAGAAAGTATACTGCTACTGAACAAAAATTCTGCAATTCAATCGAGTGATGTCTGGCAGCGTAAGTTTAGAAATTACTTGATGTAGTACTCGGTATTCTAGGTTGAAGACCCTCAGTTTCAAGGAAAAGTAGATGACCTATCTGCTCTCACTCCTCAAACATTAGGTAGGTTTCTTAAAAAAAAAAAGCTTACCTTTTTAAAAACTTGAAATTTAAAATTTAAAGGTTTTGTTTAGTTTTTGATAAATCTGCTGAACTAATGGCTGAAATTTTTTGTTTTACTTTTGCGCTTAGGAAGGGATTAAAAAGGATTTATCATAAGGATTTTTTTTTTCAATTTTATTTAAGAAATTTTAAATACATTTCAAGGGGCAAAAAAATCATAATTAAGAGGAATTAATGAAGATGAAACTTGGTTCAAAATTTTGTAGACATAGCGTGTGATGAATTCTTATATCCTTTTAAAGGCAGAAAATAGTTAAAAATTACATTCCTATCAGAAAAAGATAAAAATTATTGTGTACAGAAGGGTACCCACAGACCATTCAATGCAAAAAATATTGTATATAGCAAAGAAACATCTCATATAGACTCGGTTTGTGTTATTTGCATATATAAGATATAACAGTTGTCTAAAAGAGAGTTTAAGAATAGAAGTGCATTTATTGCAAATTTCGTGTACCACACCCATTTAAAGAGATTTGTTTTAACCATACCAGTGGTGCCGGATTTTCCCAGATAAGATATTGTTATGTAAAGCATTTCCTCCAATACATTACAAGCAAACTGTATTTTCTTGTAATGTAATGGAGCTTTGTATGTTTAGCTTTGTATAGTTTTGTTAAGTTTTATCATTTGAACTTGGGTAAGAAGAAAATATCCGAGAAAGCAGAACCGAACATTTTACGTTTCAAAAATAACTATTATATTGTAGAATTAGCAGTATTTGTTTAAATATTTTATCTATAAATATCTAATTCATAGGTTTAAATATTTAAATCACAGGAAAGCAAAACTAAAACACCAACCTTATTGAAACTGTCATGATTAATTAGAAGCATTTATCTAATGTTAAATAAAAGCTCATCAAATATGCAATGGTTTTCGTTATTGTAATTAGGATCTGCAGGGGGGCGATTAAGCAGCTATAGTAAACAGAAATGCCAGTTTCATTCTTAGTGGGAATCAAATGCGTTAACATCATACCTTATTTGTGGTACTGATAGCATAGTAAATATTTATCACAATAGGGCAAAGCCGTGACTAAGAATGAATACAAGGTACTGTAACGGGAGTCAAAATGTATAAAATGTACACATTATACTTATCAACACACTTTAAATAATTCCTTTTAGATATTTACTAATTTACTTCAAACGCCCTTGGAGAAATTCCTTCGCAGTCTCGAAATATCAGCTCAACAGATTACGCTTGTTTTAGGGAAAGTGAGTAAACAAATAAGTAATTTAATTCATATCATTGTTCAGAGTTTATGTTTACAGTCAAATTTAATTCAAAATTTAAAGACCTAATATTTCATAAAAAAACTTTATCTAAACTATTTAATACTTATGAAATATGTGTGATATGATTTATGCATTGCACACTGTTAATTGAACTTGTTAAATAATTATGATTTGATTCAATAACTCCCCGTGTGTTGTAAATGTAAGAATTTACAATTTTAAGATCTGTGTTAAGGAAGAGCTAGTAAGTACATTTATGTATCTCATACTATGTTGTTATGTATATATGTAAAACAGTTTCGTAACTGACTCACTGACTGACTAACTGACTGACTGACAGATAACGCACAGACCAAACCGCTGAACCTAGAGGACTGAAATTTTGCATGGTGATTCTTCTTATAGTCTAGGGATGCACTAAGAAGGATTTTTGAAAAATTCTTCTTAGATTTTTTAAAAATTAAATTTTTAAGCTGTTTTTGTAACATTCTTTAAAGTTTGCATTTAAAATAATAATTTGATGGTTATAAAATTTATATCACGAGAGAGATCATAAAAGTTCCTTTAAAATGAAATCTTTTTCGAAACTTTACCTCCATTTTCCGATTTTTGGTGAATTTTTAAAGATTAATTTTTGGAATTTAATTATAAAATGCTGATCATGCGGTTTCTTTTTTTTTTGTGATGCTTCAAATTAATTTTGTGTCACGTGCATAACAGCGAAATAAATTGACGAAAAAAATATTAAAATATGGTAAAAGATAAAATTTAACCACTTGACTAATTGAGATGGAATTTTTTTGAGAATTTAATTGAAATTAATATGTTTTATGGTTATTAAACATATAAATTTATTGCATACATTGACCGTTGTATTTAATATTAATGTTTTCTTCTACATTATTTTGTCCATAAAATATTCATTACGATATATATATATATTTTTTTTTTTTTGGGGGGGGGGCATTATTTGCATACATTGACCGCTGAATTTAATTTGATGTAGTCCGTAGCGAAGCACGGGTATTCAGCTATTTAAGCTATATACAGTGAAATTTCTCTAAGACGTCCAATGATGGTTCGGAAAATAAGTGGCCGTTTTGAGGGGTGGAGGTCGAATAGAGGTGTCCGGCTAAAGCAGTTTCACTTAACATCCGCAATAGACCATTAACTTACTTTTTAATCATTTTCAATAAACAATTAAGTTACTTTTTTAACTTTTTCCTTATTTCTAGGGCAAAATATAAACGAATCTCATTTGTCATTTAAGATTGCAATGATGATAATATGAAAGTCAAACACCTGTGTAGCATGATAATTTATCAAGGTAATGGCATCGAAAAGTTCTTTAGATTGTTAGTTGGACACAAAAGATCAAATGTTTCTCATCACTTCGAAAATTACACTATTTCTTCGAAAGATACATAGAGATACGCAACTTTGTGGTTCTCGACCGCGAAAATTTCTCAAATTTTCGATATGAGGCTGAAGCCTGAAAATGCAGTTATGGGGTAAAATAGAAGCTTTTTGAATTTAATATAGCATCAATTTTTAAGGATGGTGTAAAAGTAATTAATAAATGTTTGTATTTACCACTGGAGATGTGAAGTCAAGTATTCCGGTCTCGTCACTTGACTCAGTTCAAAATTACGGAACCTGTCCTTTAGCCAAGTCGGACTCCGACCCTTGTGGTGCTATTAAAAACCGGAGCCGTACCACTTCACCCAATAGTCTTTATGGACTTGAACTGACAATATACTGTCGGTCAAGGGGCATGAGTCACAACAACAACATAAATGTTTGTGCTGTCTACAAGCCCCGTTTTCAATATATTTAACTCTCAGGATTTACTACAAGGCTTTCTTTTACTCTTCTGCGAGTTAAAAAGTCAGTGAAATTATATCTTTTAACCGCTTTGAGAGACACGGGTTAATATGGGACAGGTGCAGAGAATATTTTATTAAAATAATTTATTTGAATAAATTGTAAGGTTGTATTAGGGTCAAAATGTTTAGCAATTTTATGCCATTCTGGACGAAATTATGTTAAAAGTCTAAAAATAATTGGCTATGGCTTTAAGTTTCCATATTTGCGGCCCAGATAACTATATTTCTACCTAAAGAAATAAATTATTTGAGCTGCATATCTCCTCTTTAAATTGACATTAGACGCGATTCAAAAGGGAGCTTTCCGCTTGAAAGGATTTCGGGGACATATATATTTAATTAGTTTTATTTACTATTATTTCTAAAATTCTGTTTTGGATTTCAAATGTTACAACCATTTTATGTATTCTACCTTAATTTCAAAGCTAAATCTGCAGTAACTCGCTATCTTAAAGACTGCACGTTTCAGATTTATTTTAATAACGTCTATAGGGAGTCATTGTATATTTTCGTTCCGGTACTGCAGTAAATCTATTATGGTAGTTTTTAAACCCGGACAGTTCTTATATGTTATGTACGCAAGAAAATTTAAATTCCAGGATAATCATATAATAAAAACCTAAATGAATTATTCTTAAGGCTACATCGACTTCAATTTAGCTAAATTCCTTAATCATATTTATGTTTTTTACCTTTAGGTAATCCAAGTTTCAGACTGAGAATATATGGAGTTTAATGCGGAGGGAAAAGGAGGAAGAAGTTACAAATAAAATTGCATGTATATCTTTTTTTTAATTTTATCTTAAAAGAGTTACAAGTAGGCCGTTGAAGAATAATAAAAATATGTAAAAGTTCCAATTACTGGTAATAAGTTAGATCAGAATTTAATCCCCACAAATACATTTTCGTCTTATTCTTGTCTAAAAATACTTCCACATTATAACAGTGGTAATAACTGTTCATTTATTTTACATTATGTGCTTTCTGTTTAGTGATTGATGATACATATGACTAATTGAATATATACATGTTGACAGTCCAGTCGATATCAATCGATATAAATATCGATTTCGTTGTCATGAGATTCAGTGCCTGTTGTAAGAACATCCAGGCTTATTACGATGAACTGAAGTGACCTGAGAGAGACACTGGGAGAATCGGAACAAACGGAAGTGAATAGAAGAGACAGACTAGACGATTCGGCTTGTGTTCGCGATTCCGGCTTTAGTGCTGCCCATGTGAATATTTTCTTAACCAAGAAAGATTTTTGAGTTAAATGTCCGTGTTGATGTTGTGAAATTTCTCGTTTAGTAAATATTAAATAAAGAATATGTCTACAGCTGTTCTGTTTTGTTCCATTCTCTTGGTATTGTTTGTTAAATACATTACATGTTTGTTACACTCATATTTGGTACGTTCATGTTTGTTGTGTCAAGTAACTGTGTATAAAGAATTAACTCTTTCCACAATGTCCTTTTTTTAAACCCCAAAACAATGTGTCATATCGGGTAAAATCGGTTAAAATGCCATGTGTTAAAAAAAAAGTCAGTGTTAAAGATGCCTGAGGGAATGAATAAGCACTGGAGATAACGTCTGAAATCTTGATGGTTATATATATCTCATACTACAAAATAAACAAGAAACTCCAACTGAGATTTAGTAGCTGGTGTGCGAGTTTGTTCCATAGTTTGCATTGAATTTTCTTCTTGCCGGTTAACTTTCCATAAAAGCCAGCGTTTGAATTCCCTCGAACCAGGCAACGACCGAATGGCTAGGGCGCTGGTATTTGGTAACAGAGTCTATGACATGGATGTTTGTAGCCTTTCGGAATCGGCTTTAAGCAGTAGATCGCGATTTAATGAGCCCTGGTATAGTAAAAATGGACCGTAGTGCTCCAAAACAAACCAAACCAAATTGAATACCCTCCGTTTTGTGGTTAAATCTTATGATTTTAACATTTTATTACACATGAGACAATTGGTATCCATTTTAAATGTTAAAGATGGTTTTCAGCTGTATAACTCAATAAATGACTTTATTTATGAAAATGTATTGGTATTCATATGGATTTCTTTACACTCTCCTCTAAGATTTCTGACTAAAGAAATTTATTTTATTTAATTATTTGAATTTATAATTTGTACATTTTTTAGGACCAGTATTGAATGGAAAAGTATCTACTCGGTTGCATATTGTAGCTTGTAGCGTATTTCGAAGATACTTGTAAGTGACGACTCCAGATAACATCCACACAAGGTTATTTTCTTCATAGTCTTAAACGGGTAACAAATAGCACAACAGTCGCTTAGGACTACGAAGTTTAGAAAAAGTCAACAGATTTTACACAATACACAATAAGAGGGCTACAGTTCCCACAGAGTAGCCAAGCTGCAACTAAGAGGCGGGGGAATCAAATTTTTGGAGCGGAGTTCGCGGCATGCTTATCTACCCTTGGTGACATTTCCTCGAATTCCAGAATTTGATTTCCAAAGCTCTTAGGTGAAATTTGATTAGTTCCAAAAAGGTTTCAAAACATCGCCAAGTTTGTAGCTTAACACGCCATAATTCTCTAAAATCTCACAAAAGAGTCACCTATGAAATCCAACTTTCAATGACTGAAATAAACAGTACTCAAAACACAATAAACATAAATTTAGTAAAAATAAAAAATATTTACAATTGTTTAGAAATATTTACAGCTATTTACAACATTAAATGGTCAATAGGAAAAGGTTGTATTATTAAATTATTAAATTGAACAGTATCTATTCAGTTGCATATTATTAAATTTGAATAGATGTTTTTTTCATCCAAAACAGGTAACACCTAAGAATTGAATACATCCCTCATAATCAGCATTATATTATTTTTTTTCTAAACAGGTAAATATAAATTCGTATTATGTAAATATAATACGTAAAAATTTTCTAATTCAATAACAAAGCATGATATTATATTTTACAACATTCAATTACCATTAATTTGATTCATTCATGATTTGTTAATATAATAAAAACAATACTGAATTGTTAAGTTCTCTATTTCCTTAGCGCTTCTAGAAGAGAGATTTTTTACGGAAAAATATGGAAATAGCATTCCTCTTTCAAACTGAAAATAAAAGTTTCCCTCATCCGAATAGTTCTCGAAACACAAAGCTGGTACTGATGATAAAATCTTAAAGCGGGAAGTTGTAAATAAATGTTTAATTATTGCTTAATTAAAAACAAATAATGTAAAATACCTTTAGATCCTTTTGTCAGCGAAATGAAAATAATCATTATTAAAGTTTGTTTATGACATACAGAAGAATATTTTTAATATCATTGCGCGTTATTTCATTATATTAATGTAGATAATGCCTAAATATGTTAGTAGAAATTTAAAATTAAAATTTTTGAAATCGCTCTTCGAAGGTTTATCTTTTAACTGAATGTTTATTTTCTACTTGGAGATATACACCATATTTACAGAAAAGTACTCCTTGATATTATGCGCATAGTTCAAAATTCCGTTTGAATAACCAATTTCTCTAATTTGTTTTGAATTTAGAGGAACAAGATTTTTTTTTTTGGTGTAAGCTTCTTTGATAGGATATATCACTTCTTCACTAAAACGATTCAACACTATGACGACATTGTTTCTTTTGAGTTTACGATTAATCCTCAATTAGACTGACATGTTCGGTACCAATTACCATAATAAAATAACTCTGTTAGTCCAAAACTTCTCAAGTTAAACACATATTTTATTACGAAGAATGGACACAGTCGAAAGACAGTAAAAAATAGTTACGATTTTTAAAAAATCAATTAAAATAACGATCCATATCTTGTCTATACTGTGAATCTGCAGAGCTAAAACTAAGGGTTGTAGATGACTGTTTAAATATTCCCAGATGATTCCCGGAAAACTGTGCAACTACTTACATTTTCCTGTTATGTTTTGGGTTTACTTTTTGAAAGATGTTCGCATTTTAAATCAAAAATTATTAGTCTATTTTTTTGGTATTTTGAGAACAAATTTTATTATGAATACAGATGAATGCTCTTTTTTCTTCATAAACATAGCTATAAATTTAATTTTTCTTGTGCTCATTAGATCGCCGACGATTAAACGTTTTCGTCATACTGCAGGATTAGTACTATCAACAGTTGAAATTGCTAAACAGAATTGCTAAAACAGTAAGCCTTTAAGGAGACAAGCAACCTTCGACCTCGAATTTTTTAATTCTCAACTTTCAAGTCTATATACAAAATGAGAATATTTAATATTCTTTTTTACTACATTGGAGACCCATAGAATTAAAAATGGGGAATTTTTTTTGAAAAAATAATGCCTCTTTATCAAAATTTTTGTCAAAAATGCTAACATTATTCAAAATGCACCACGCGCATTCTATATCCTTTAAAATACTTAATTTTTTAATATATTTACCATATGTTAATAAACATAATTTATTGTGTAATGATTCTTTTTTCTTGCACGAATCTAATGTCTTAAATAACTTTTTTTTTTCATTCTGCCTGTTATTTTTTATGCTTTTGCATGTTCTTACTTTATTCCCTAGTCTATAAATTCGAAAAACATTTGAGGTTTCAAAGAAATATGCACAGTTTTATGACAAAAATTTCCATTAACAACCTTGAGAAATTTTGAAGAAATCAGTAAAAAACATTAATGCCCGTGGAGAATTTTGAAAAATTCCAACAGTTTTGAAGAATTTTTTGAAAACAAGTCTTATTCTTCCACAAAATACTTATTTGAGAGTTCTAAGTGAATTCAATGCAGTAAAAAAAAATTAATTATATTCATGTGGTATATTGAGTAAAATATTGAAAATTTAAAAGTGAGGTAGACACCTTAATTAATAAAATATTTCAGGTTTTTTTTAAATTTTAATAGCCACGTTTAATATTCTATATTATGTCCTTTAAGGGGTAAGATCACTTTTGCACTTCGCAAATGTACACGGAATTTACTACAAGCTTAATGTGTTTAGAAACAGTTAATTTATAATTAATGTAAAACCTATTTTTTAGGGTGAATTGTACAAAGCTTTATCTATTACAAAACAAAAGGATAATTGTCGGGAGATTATTAGAAATTATTTTATATTAAAAAATAATTAATGTTTTATGAATAATGAATCTTAGGTCAATGCATTCCTTGCGTGCAGATTTCTTTAAATCTATAAGATATATAATTTAATTATTTGCATATATTCTATCCATAGACTATACTTAAATCTACACCTAAAATAATTACCATATTTCACATAAAAATATTTTTTCAGGCAAATGTACTGTAATGTACCAAGAATATCGTATTTTTTAAAAAAAAATTTCTGTAAAAAAATTAGTAATATGTACTTACTTAAATTCAGTTAGAAATGGTATAAACATACAAGTTACACATATGTGCAAAATTTTACAAATTTGTGACCATTAGTTTTGAAGAAATAGGGCGCGCAAGTTTGAAAATAACTGTTTTTAGAAAGAGCGATTTAAAGTTTAAGGTTTCTATAAATTACTTTGCTATTAGCTTTATACATTTGGCCATAAAATCGGTTCTAATTGTAGTACCGACTTGAAATTCTATCTACTATAAATGTATATGTTATATATATATTTTTTCAAAAGTTTACTTATATTCCATTCTTCAAAATTAAATAAGAATAAAAAATTGAGTTTTTCGAAGGTTTTGAGGTGATCTTCGCCCTTAATTTTTTCTGGTTGCCATCTTTTCTGACATTATTTGGAAAAATAATTTTAACTTTAGGATAAAATAATTCAAACTCAAAAGATCATTAAATCCAGTTCTTTTGTAACATGTTCAACTTGTAACCAAAAGTAGTTTCCCATCATTAAATACTAGTAAACAGAACTTTATCAAAGATTATTTCAACTCTCTTTTTTCCTCTTCACACATAATTTTACGAACCAAAACTTTTAAGTTTTAGCTTCCTGATTCGATATCCCTCTTCACCTCAAAACTTATAAAACGTTAAAAAAAGAAAGTCTATCTTCTTCTTCAAGCAAATTGTTAAATTATTTTTAGAATTTGAAAAACGATCGTTCCCTGCTTTTGGTTCCACAAAGAATAAGATATCCTATTAACGTGCAACTGACTATCCAAGTCTTCAATTTATCGACAAAATGACATCTCAAGTGCTGTGTAATAAGTGATGGACGAAACTTTTTCGACTCTTTTCGCCGGTTCTCCTGATGTCTCGTACAGTTGCTGTAATTCATTAGAACGGACTTCGCTGAAGGAAGAAGATAAAAACAATGAAAGTGATTCATAACGAGTGGGAGGGCTGTATTTTAAAGTAACAAATTGAATGCAAAAACATGAATGAAAGTATAGTCAATTGTGTAAAACTGTTTCTTTAAACGAAAGTACTTCAACTGGTGTTAATCAACGCTGCCTAGCATTTTACCCCATCATAGGTGAGATAACCGATAAATTCGATAAAAATCATTCCAATGACAGTTATTTTTTTTCCATTCGACCATTTCGATAAATATGAAATATGTGAGATAAAATTAAGCTGCGATTTTATTATGAATTACAAGTAAGAAATAATGTCATTTATGGAATTTTTCAACTTTATTTTAAACTAACTTAAATAATTTAGCGTTAAATTATTTTGTTTAAAATATGTATCTGCAATTGCAACCACTGGACAACTTGGGGTTGAATAATTAAAGAAATGGGTGCAGAAATTTTTCGTTACAGTTGTTTAGGGTTTCAACCGTGAAAGCGGTGAAGTCCGATTATCGAAATTACTGATTTTCCCTGCCACTAATCAAAGAAACACGGAGCTTTCGGGACTATCGTACATGACCCTGAAGCGTCAGGTGTCGCAACACATAAAAGTTTAAAATTACGTCAGCACAGAAAAATTTAAAATTCTTTACTCATCTCTCATAAATATTGTAAGGATGAAAATATATTATAGTAGATAATACAAATTAACACTAATCTTAAATAAATGCATACAGCTGTGACTCAACTGGACGGAAACTTCAAGGCAAACCATCATAAGCCAAAAAAACACGTGAAAATAATAATAATATTAATAATAAAAAGATATCAAGGATTATGTTTGCACTTGCATATATATATATATATATTCGACGAGAGGTGTCATGTATATATTCGGACCTGCTGCACTCTGCCACTGCTGGATTTGTGACTCGCCTGCAATGTATTAATCCCTGTATTGGGGGTCATGTGGAACACCTACTGCTGTAATAAACGATTTAGAAGCATTCTTTTAGCTATTTGCGTATCTTTTATTGACTTGTGTACGTCAGCGCCACATGTCGGCTATTTTTTGAGTTATTTTTTTTTCCTGTCTTAAAATATTCTCGTGACCTAGCGATCCTAACCCTACAAACATTTTTTTATTTTTGTTATTTTCCGGTTTTTATGAATTTTTTAAATTTCTACGGACTTTTTGCCCACCCGGTATATATATATATATATATATATATATATATATATATATATATATATATATATATACACTGCTGGCCACTGTAAATGCAACACCCTGAAGGAAACATGCAAATAACATGAAATTTACAACATGCATTAGCGGAGGTGAGATATGCAAATGATTAGAATTTCAGCGCAGACGCACATCACGTGAGCCTGTGGCGCCACTTCAAAGCGCTATTTAAGGCTTGGAGATTTCGACGATTTCAAGTTCGGCAATTGTGTTTTTCTTGTGGTTTTTTCAAAAAAACGATCAATTATGCCTCGTCGAAAACAGCGATCATCTTTTGATCAAGTATCCGAGTTCGACAGAGGAAGGATAGTGGCCTACCGAGATTGTGAATTATCTTTCAGAGAAATCGGTTGTCGTGTTGGACGAAACCAAACAACTGTAATGCGGATATGTGATCGTTGGATGCAGGAGGGTACGACGGACCGGCGTGTTCGATCGCATCCACCTCAGCGCACCACTTCACGTGATGACAGGCAAATTGTGCGCATGGCACTGACGGTTCGCTCAATCACACCACGAATCATAGCACAGCACATGCAGTCTGTAACGCATCATTCAGTGTCTGCGCGTACCTTTTGACGCCGTTTACAGCAGAGTGGTCTGTCCGAAAGACGTCCATTGCTTTGTCTACCCTTGACGCAGAACCACAGACGTCTCCGCCGCCAATGGTGCGATGACAGAAGGATGTGGACGGCAGAATGGAATGAAATTGTCTTTACTGACGAGTCACGCTTCTGTCTGCAACACGACGATGGTCGAATTCGAGTCTGGAGACACCGTAAAGAGAGGATGCTGAACAGCTGCGTTATGCACCGCCACACTGGTCCTGCACCGGGTATTGTGTTATGGGGCGGTATTGGATATCACTCTCGCACACCTCTAGTACGCATTGCCGGTACTTTAAACAGCCAGCGCTACATCTCCGAGGTGTTGGAGCCAGTTGTCCTTCCTTATCTTCAGCGCTTGCCCACAGCCATATTTCAACAGGATAATGCGCGACCACACGTGGCACGCATTGTCCAACGGTTCTTCGTCAATCGCCAGATTGAATTGCTTCCCTGGCCGCCTCGCTCTCCGGATCTTTCGCCGATAGAAAAATGTGGTCCATGGTTGCTCTACGATTGACCCAGATTCCATCCCCAGCTGCCACAGCAGATCTTTGCAACGTGTGGAAGCTGCTTGGTCTGCTGTACCCCAAGAACTCATCCAAAGTCTCTTTGAATCAATGCCGAGGCGTGTGGCAGCGGTGATCTTCAACAATGGCGGCTACTCTGGCTACTGATTTTGGCAGGAACCACACTTCACAGAAGTCTATAAATTTAATCATTTGATACTTGGTCAACATGTTATCTACAAAATAAATTTTGTTGTGATATCTCTTGTCTTTCCTGGTGTTGAAATTCAGGTGGCCAGCAGTGTATATTATGTGTGTGTGTCTGTGTCCGTCCTTTGGAATATATATGTACGATCAATAAAGTGATCGGGAAAAATTTGTTAGTTTTGATCCATCCCGCTGAATGAAAAAATTTAGAATATGCATGCGCAATTTTTCCTTGCTATTCAACAGGAATATTCGTTTGTTTTACTAAAATACGTAGCAGATTTTCATAAAAATATTTCTCAAAATTTTTTCTTGCACTTTTGCATACCCAAATTATTGACTTATTAAATTCCCGTTTTGGAGCTTTTGAGATGATCCAACGTGCCCCTCAATCGTGGGGTGTCGCAGAGCGTCAAGGATGCTGGAATTTTTGAGAATTTTTAAATCCGGAAAAGATCGGGGCGACACAGTCTCCGCCACGATGTGTTTCTCCCGGTTTTGAATGGGGAAATATCTCTTTGCGATGGCCTTTTTATGTGACCGTTTTCGGTTAGTGGACAATCATCAACACATTAGTTCCCATTTTATTCTTATCGATTGGATGTTAAATTGAGGTCCATACCACTAGGCATTCCTTTAACCCACTACGTTATCTTCATATTCCTTCGAGAGGCACAAAGCTTTAAAGATGCAAATAATATTTTATATTTATTGTCCTTTAAAATTTTACGGTATCTATATAAAGTTTTAAATAATGTCTTTCTGAATTTTATTGTGTATCCTAATTACGATGTATTTTAGTCTCGAGGCAAAATACTTTTCGTATTTGTCAATTTTAACATCATTGCACTTCATAAAACGCACACAGTATTTCATGCAACTATATTATAATTCATGATCATACATTATATTTCACATTAGCCGAGGAATTTAGAAAGAATGGTTGTTTCGCCTAGCTACTCATTAAGCTAAAATGCAGCTTTTATTTCACAAGTACATAGATGCTTTCCATCGAAACTATTACAGAGATTATTTTGTTAGACAACCGAAAAAATGAAATATATGAATTCAAAGTAATAAAATATAATTTTCTTGGCAACACAACAGGATCTTTTAACCATTATATTTTGATAATGGTATGCAGTGAATGCTGATTCGGAATAATTATTGGCTTAGACATATCGTAAAACAATGAGTTTGTTTTTTTCTTAAGACATACATTGAATAAATCAAGAGGTTTTCTTCCAAATCGATAATACTGTTATAAAACATAAGACATTCGCATTAAAGAGTAGTAGTTAATAATAGTTATTAGTTATTTTATAGCACCTAATATGATGACGTTTTACATGACGTTGTTTATACATTTCGGTCGAATACTTGAAAGCCCATTAATACAATATCTCTACCTGATAGAATGAAGGATTTAAAATTTATTTTCACATTACAATTGTAGTTGTAAATAGTGAGTAACGTTATAATTATCAGTTTTAATGATGCCAAATGTGCTCAAGGACTAAAGGAAAATTTCGTTAAATATTGTGGTAGTTATTTCCTTAACTATTATATTTGAATGGACAGAATAATCGGCTTTTCTATTCTTTCTTTTTTTCAGAACCTTTTTAAAATGGTCATTACCCCAAAAACGTATCTAAACTGTACTTTAGCAACAACAGTTAGTCAAATTTAGCTGCAACAACAAAATTGTATTTGCATCTATATAGCCATTATTCAATACCAAGAACTCACAATACAAAAAATCACAATGCAGTAAAAAATTAATCCCACTCTATGGAAATATTAGCAACCAATATTAGTCATTATGTCATGCCTTTGTTAAATATTTTAATGGTTTTTCTCAGAATTACGAATAACGTAACATGACTCCTTTTCATGGAATTGATTGATTCAAACACAAATGGGATTGAATTAATATTTTTTTTAAAAACTGCTAGGTTAATATAATTTTAGCTGGCAGTCTTTAAAAAAATGTAAGTTTGCATTTAAGGCTTTAATTAAAACCTTGTTTATTTACGAAATATATTCTCTTGTAAATATTAGGTTGGCCTAAAAGTTGGTCGTTCGGTTTTTAAATAAAAATAATAGACACATTTTTTAATGTCACCAATAACTTTATTGATAAACATGTTCACAGTTTTGTTCCACTACCTTCTGTCATCTTTCAGGCAACTTCATAGTTCCATGTTCCCCAAAATCAAACTGCATTACTCTTTTCTTCCATCTTCAATTTTAAAAAGTCTACACAAAGAATATCCAATTTTGGTGTAAGTTAGATGCACATTGATCTGACAGCTGTCACAAAACAATCTAACAAAATTGTTCCGAATGACGTGCAATACAACTAAGTACTACTAGAGCCATCTTTCTGAAAACCGAACGAACTTTTTTGGCCAACCGAATAGAACAGTGGCTCGCAAACTTTTTAAACCTGCGGTTCCCTTGATCTACAGATAATTTCCGGGGGCGCCCTCATGATTAACTAACCATTATACAGTACAGAGAAATTTAAATTATATTTCTATTATATTCAATTATATTCAGTTTATTACTTTTCACTTAATACAGTAGAACCTCAATATATCGAACCTCGATTTAATCGAATTCCTTGATAAATCAAAGTTTTTCTTTCTCCTTGAGCCTGCCTAACCCTATAAATCAAACCTCAGTATATCGAAATCCTCGATAATTCGAAGTTTTCTTGTTCCCCTTGAGGTTCGATATATGTAGGTATCAGTGTAGTGCAACGATAAATATGAAATGGCTGAGGTAAGGAAAATGAGGATAAACAAATTAGAGTTTGTGTAAAGGGTTTTACTGTTGTAAAAATGCACATTATATCTAAATTTAGTAAATGCTATTTACATTGACTTCATATTAGATATTTTCAGAAGACATGCGAATATAAGACCTTTTCATGTCACAGAAGAAACAAATTTCCATTTGAAAAATCAGTCCATTTGAAAATCAGTTTGAAAAATCTATCAAAAATCAGTCTAATAACTTTACATCGGTTAAATTTTCTGTTATAATGAGGGGGATGTGTCTGTTTATCTTCGATTTCTTCATGGTATCTTGGTGTTATTTTAGGTATATAAACACTATTTTCTCTTGCAATATTAAGTTTTTATTTAGATTTTATCACAGAAATCAAAGTCCACAGAAAACCATATGGCGAGGCACAGGGTGCTGTATCTTATAATTATGCAATACATTTCACGTTATAAACGAAGTTTCATTTTTGATAAAACGTACAATAGCTCAACAGTATCAAATCGATAGTTAACATAAAAGGGATATGAGTTCAATATTAAGTTGTCATTAGGACAGACAATTTAACTGATGTTTGGTTTTTAGATATTGAGACTGATTTTAAGATGGAAATTTGTTTCTGCGACATAAAAAGGTCTTATATTCACATGTATTCTCAGAATATCTAATATGAATTCAATGTAAATAGAATTTGCTAAATTTAAATATCTGCATTTTTATAACAATAAAACCTTGTATGCAAACTCTAATTTTCTTAACACTACCAACCCATATTTACTACAGTATTATAGTATTAGTTATACTACACTAGAACCTAGATATATCGAACCTCAAGGGGGAACGAGAAAACTTCGAATTATCGAGGATTTCGATATACCGAGGTTCGATTTATAGTGTTAGGCAAGTTCAAGGGGAATGGAAAAACTTCGATTTATCAAGGAATTCGATAAAATTGAGGTCTGATATATCGAGGTTTTAGTGTATTAAGTGAAAAGTAATATAATTAAATATAATTGAATATAATAGAAATATATTTGAATATAATAGAAATATAATTGAAATTTTTGTGTACAATGTTTGGTTTATCATGAGGGCGCCCCCTGAAATGATCTGTAGATCAAGGGAACTTTTCAAATTTTAACTGAACTCGACTTTTTATCATGTTTCTATTAACTTGCTTTCTTGCTTGTGTGTTTGTCAAGTACAAATCTTGCAATCAATTTTTAACTAACTTTCTGACATTTGAAACTTTTAGAATAGCTCAGAACACGATGACAATGCATTTTTTAATACGTTTAACCATCTTTAAGCAGAATTAATTTAATTTTCAGTTATTTTCAGTTAATTTTGTTTTCTAGATTGGTGCTGCTATCTATTGGCCGGAGCGTTTTGTAGACTGGTGTAGCCATCTATTGTCCGGAGCGTTTTGTAGACTGGTGCAGCCATCTATTGGCCGGAAAGGGAAAGAAAAGTTATATGCAAGTTAACTTCCAATTAACTTCATTTTCTTTCAAGTTGATGGGATAATTCATCAAAAAATTTTAAAAAACTATTTATGAATACATAGAATTGTCAAGTTTAAAACAAGTTTAAGTCAAGTTTCAACAGAAAATTTAAAAGCATGGTATAAAAAAAAATTTCTTTTTATCTTGTAATTATTACTTTTCTTTTTAAGTTTACTTTTCTAATCTTCGTAGAGGTGAGAAGGCTAACTCTCAAAGAATTTAAAATACTTTGGAATAAACTTCCATATAATGCTGAAATTTCAGAAAAAAGGTAGAGTTTCTGGAGAATCCAATGCAACATGAATTCATTTCAGCATGAATTCTGTCACTGACTCGTTTAGAAATATCACAACAGTTCCGTCATCTTGTGGAGACGTGTCTCCCCCATAATGACAAGGTGTCCGTATTCAGTTGTTCGGTTAAAATTTGTTTAAATTTATTTCGCCAAACACACACGATAAAATCCTTATAATACTTTTAAAACTACTAGTGTTAGAAAGATCCATAGAGCTTTTAGTAAATGAATGAAACAGTAAGAATTTCAAATTATGTAGGTTTGTTAATCAAGGGCATGATGTATTTGAAATCCATTTATTATGTTAAATGTATATAAACAACTAAACATCTGTAGAAAACCTGAAATCTGTAAGAAAAAGATAATTAGAATATAGCGGAGAGTTATCTGCTTTAAATCAATTAAATTATACAAAGAATATTTTTTTTTAAATGTTCATGCATTTATTTAAAGCAACCGTATGCAATCGAAATTTGGAAAAATGGGAGAAGTATTTTACAATGAATGAGCTCAAGAGCATAACCATTTCCATGTACGATATATAGACAGTGCAATGCAAGTTAAAAGGCTTTCATTTTATCAGGAGGGGTTTCTTATATAACATTAACTTTGTAAATTTTGAATGGAACTGGTTTTGTATAGTAGAAACATTTTTATACTTAACGATTGTGAATTTTTTTCTTAGAAAGATCCTTTTATGTATATACCATTTTATGTAGATTCTACAGACTAAGTATTTGCACTGCCATTTTTCTTATACTTGTTTCGTGTTTCAAAATGCACCAGTCCCAAAATGCTTTTAAATTTAAACTTTATTATAAACCAAAGATAACATATAGCAGTACGTGCAGGGATACATATTTTATTTTAATTTTTAAATGGTTTTTCTCTGTTGCACTATTTTTTAGAAATAGAAAATGACCTACAGATTAAAAGTTAATTTCGATTCTACAACGTTTAGCAAAACACAGTGAGTGGTTACCGAGATCGATTAATCTCAAAAGAATTCAAAGAGAGCGAGTAAAACATAGTTCTGGGAAGCAAATTTGAATAACTCGTTTACGGTTTAATTTTGAATTGCAAAAGCTTATTAAGTTTAAAGCTGCAACAAGGGAATAATGGATTATACAAATAAATATCGAAAAAACTAAATATCTAAACTTACATGTCAGTCGCTAGAGTAGAAATTTGATTCTTTATACAAGTAAGATGAGTTGTTTTTTTAACTAAATAAAGTTGTGAATATTATGTGGAATCTGTAAATACTGCAAAGGTATTATTTTACAATGTGAAGTTTCCTGTTTCATTTCCATAGTTTGTGATAACGTATATACTAAAACAACGAACTCACCATTAACAAGATGCGACGACATTTTCTACACTAAACTCTTTATTATAACACAACTGTACTACATAAATGCCGTACTCTATTGCTAACAGGCAATGGATAATTATTTATGGCTCGTGGTAATCCCGGTAGCTATATTACGGGAACCCTACCAGAATTCAGCCACGTCACTGCTTGTACATAGCCCCACTAACCTTTTTGTCTTCACTTCCTGGAGACGTCCATTGAGAACTCTTCATTTCACCCTCCAAAGCTCTGACCATAAAACTCTCTGTTTCACTTTTGTGTTGCAATATACGCTTTCGAAGATATTAAAAAACGAACATTCCTTTTCACATTTCGGTGGAACTTTCGCTCTTCGTTGTTAACCTCATGAAATATCTGTGTTAGAAGGCGATGGCCTAGGTCAGGGGTTCTCAAACTTTCAGGCTCTGTGCCCCCCTTTGAACACTGATGTGAGTTCACGCCTCCCCCCCCCCCCCACCACCACATGTGGTCAATACAAGTAGTACAATCGAAATTCGAAACTGAAGCTGGTTATTAAATGAAAATATAGAATAGATAATTTCATACACAAAATTAATATTACTACTCATATCTTAATTTGGAACATATTATTATTAGAACATATGAAATCAAAGAATTAAATAGAGATCAAATATATTTGAGGTAATCAAGGATATAGGTGAAGTTGACATGTAATACCAGTCACTTTCACAACATTAATGAGAGGTCTGGCACTGTTTGTCCTTGGCAAGTTTTTGAATATTAGGTTGTAACTGCGATAAGGCACACCTCAGGTCATTTTCGACGTCCAGCTTTGCTCGATATTTTGACTTTATGTATGCTAATGCTGAAAATCCAGATTCACAGAGATATGTGTATGAACACTGCACTAACAAACTCAAAGCTTCCAAAGTAACTTCTGAGTAAACAGGAAAATAGCGTAACCAAAAATTTTCAACATCAATGTTTTCGAATTTCGCGTTTCCTTGAGAATCACATTTTAGGTCGATTGCCTGATCCCGATTATTATCGGGAAGTATATCCACGTCGATTTTAAAAGGATCTCTTGTCAACTTAAACTCCCTGTTCTCTGAACTAATATCTGGAAAATAGTCTGCAATTTCATTTTGCAATGCTACCAAATGCCCTGATATAAGATCCTTCAATTCATTTATCTGTTGCAATGGGAGATTTTTTTTTCATCGAGGAGGTCTTTAAATCTTGGAAAGGATGAAAAGTTTGGCTCTGAACTCTGAAGACGGCGTTGCCAAAGAGTTATCTTTTCTGCGAAACCCTTAACTGCATCATAAGTCTTCGGAATGTTTTTTCTGATTTTGTAGCTACGACAATTATCGTGTGCGACAGTTATTGTGTTCGTGTTCGTATGTCGAAAATACGTAACGGTTACATTGTGACCGCAAAATTGAGTTCAGTAAACTACAGTTAGTTTTACTTTTTAATGTTTTTTTAACTCACGCCTCCCTTGAAATTCTTCTACGCCTCCCCAGGGGGGCGCGCCCCCTAGGTTGAGAACCGCTGGCCTAGGTAACACAGTTAATCACATGTTCCTATGGTCCTATGGTCTTCACTTTATCACCAGATCGCTGGAACGATAGTTAACTTCAAAATGCCTTCGGAAAGCTTGATAATTTCCGGCTGTTGTACAGCAAAGCGATCTTCACTTCTTCAATTGTTTTTCTTTCGCCGCGCACCTCGACTTCTCCTCGTGGCGTTTACCCTCTCAGTGTCGCGCTTGTACAATATCCACGGGGATTCCCATCTAGTATAAAAGCACCGCTCATTCGCATCCTCTTGTTTCTTCTTCTGACGGCGATTTATTTAAACCAGAGGGGGTGGGCAATTTTAATTCAGTACTTCACAAATAATCATCTAAAAACTTATTTAAAAAGAAAACTTGTTAAACTAAAACTTTCTTAAGATGCTAAAACGTCACATGTTAAGGTATAAAGAGGTAAAAGGCAAAAGTAAACTACTTTTATCATGCATTCAATATTATCTGCTAGCGTTATTTCATTTTTTGAAATGTGCAAACCAGTTTACAATCAGTTTACCACAGAAAAAAAAAATTAGAAATTAACTGATTTAACTCCCATATCATAAATTAATAAATTGCATGTTTGAACATATTTAATAAATGAGTAAAGAAAAAAGGCCAAAAGAACAAAAAAAGTTTTTTAAAAACTGCATTTTATAAGGATGAAGACAAATTTCGATATTTCTAACGGGACTCATAAGCATGGTAATGTATTTTCAGTTTTAACTGTACAATCGTAATTCTGCTCCGTTCAGTTTTTCAGTTAAAATTTTTATCGATTCAAAATGCGAAATATTAAATCATCCTCAGAAATATGTCTATAAAAATGTTCAAAAAATTGTAAAGCAAAACTTTTAAAGTGCAAAAATTGCAGCTAAAAGTCGAATAGTTTTGTTCAATGGGAAAATTTCATTATTCAGAAATAGCTTTTCGTAATAAGTGAATCAACAAACAAGTAAATGCAATCCAAAGTGAGAAGATTTCAATATATGGCCGTTAGTTATAGGGCTACTATAACAAAGCTATCTCTATATTATTACCATAAAGCGAAACTAAGTAATTAAATTCCTGGAAAATCCGTTTGTATCTGGTTAAACAATAAATAGTATTGAACAAAGCTCGATAGAGACCAAAATTATTCGAACCTAACTGACTCTTGAAAGTATGAAGAGTTTATTGTTTAGAAAATCGATTTTCTACTGCACAGAATTAGCATTCAGGCTTGAAGGTTCAATTCTGCAGATGTCAATCTGATGCTGAATTCTGTTCCCTAATGACTAGCTACACATGCAAAGGAAATGTTCAGAAAGGTAATTGTAGCCGGAATAACTTTTGAAAGAAAGGAATAGATTTCAGAGCGCTTTACCTTTCTTTGGTTGGATGTTGAAAGTATGCCATTTAATGTCATTGTTCAATGGTAAGAAGCAGTTAACATGGGTATGCATTTCATATTCTTGATTTTTGCGATACGAAAATTGCTAAAGTGTACAAAATATATTACTGAGCATTAAAAATAAGATCGGCTGTAAGAAACCTTCAAAATGTATTATAACCAAGAATTCAAGAATCAGGCTTCGAGCATCACACTTTTATTTGTATTACTAACTACAAATGCAAGCTTCGCACAAACAGCAAAGCAGCCAGGTGGCGCTACCAGTATGCCAAAACAACATACAGTAAAACCTCGTTTATCCGGATAATCCGGACGAGTTTTGTAGACATTTTTATTGATTTAATGTTCACATTAGATAATAATTTTAAACTATGATAGCAAGAACGTAAATGCAAGTACGCCAAATATTCGCTTTTTAGTTTGGTTTAGTGTATAGTTCCTGCATAAATTCTACAATAAATTATACTTAATAAAGTGCTTTTTGTTAAGTTTAAGAAAGCTTTGTTAAGAAATTCTTTGTTAAGAAATGGTGTGAAAAGTTATTTTTATATTTTTTAATGTCTTGCAAACAATACTATATAATTTTGTTAGAAAACATAGCTTTTTATCGTAATAAACATTAGTAAAGTCTGCTTAGATAAGGATTTTGTTTTGTTTATTACCCATATTACCCGAATTATCCGGATTGTCTATGGTCCCAGTTAGTCCTAATAAACAAAGCTTTGCTGTATATGTTTTCAATTTGCAACATCGGCTCTTCTAAATTTTTGACCAAGTATCCATATTTTTTTCAGCACTAGTTACAATTTTCAAAAAGAAATATTAGACTTCAGTATATTCTGTTGAACGAGGGAAACAATCTCACAGAAAAATTCGATCACGGTTGAGGATACAAATAGATTCGTCTGAAATTTAAAAATCCTTAGTAAAGGATATTGCAAATGATATAAAAAATGGTAACTCTTTAAAAAAAAAGTCTGATTAAATTGTTTAAAATTTTTTTAAAGAATTTTTGTCATTTAAATAGTGTTTGTCGTTATGGATGATTTGAGGTTTTGGGATTTTAAAAGAAATTGCTAAGTCAGTTACTTATATGAATATGACTAAGAAAAAAAAATCTCAAAAACTCTTAAAATAATTCATATAAGCTATTCAGGTGTTTCTGATTTTATTTTAGATATAATTTATATTACATAATCGGAAAGTAAAATCTAAAGGATCATAAAAGTTATACTTTGAAACATGACATTATTTTCTAAAATTTATTTTTTAAAATGCAGTGTTAAGTACTCTAAAATATCTACTAAAATTATAGTAATCACTTGGAATATCCATCAATCCAGGTACTGTTGGAAGAATAATCGGATTTCCCCTCCCCTGGATATAAAATCCGGATATGCTATGAAAAAAAATTCTTAGATAAGGAATAAAGTGAAAAATTTATAATTTCATTCACCATATTCATGAAAAATTATAATTCTGGGAACTGCAGGGGACCTATATATTTGCTTATATATTATTTTCTGAAGAATGAAAATTACATATAGTTTATTCCGATGGTAAATGAATTTTACAGAGAAATTCCCCTAAAGAAGAATTTTCAAATGTCAAACATTGTAAAGAAGTTGTTCAGTTATTCCGGGTAGGGTTTAAGGGAGAACGTCGTCAGCGAGTTTGAGTCAAATTTGATGACCATATTATGTATCAGTAGAAATATCTTCACTTTTTAAAATGGAACTTGATATGTTCAGCTTAAAAGCCGAGCCTGCAATTTCTTTCAATTTCTATCCCGCCAGTGACCGAAAACATACTGCTCGAACTGAGCGACTCTTGCTGCTGCATAATTAATTGCCCTGGGGGAATAAAAATAATCGCAACTGTTCAGCTATAAAATACAAAGAACATATCCAATAAGAAATCCAAAATAACACAATTAAAATAGTATTTTACGGCATGACTGAAAGCAAATTCGAGCTATAAATAACATAATAGTTCTTTGAATCCAAATCGAAAGTAATCAGTCGTTTTTCAAAAGATAATGGTAACAATAAATTGTTTAAAAAACTTCGAGAAGTTAGTATTTTGGTATTTATATTTGGCTGAACGGTAAATGTGTAATAACTTTTCATTACATTAATTTACCATAATGCTTGTGGGCGTGGTGGCCCAGTTGGCAAGAGGGTAGGACTGCAGTTTAGGGTGCCCCCCCCCTTTTTTTAGCGCCAATAGTGACCCGGAATTTGGTCACCAAGAATGCGAGTTTTCTCACTCGTTCACCAGTGTTGTTACTCCTGCAAATTTCTGAAGTGTTTGTCATGTGATTATTTTGTGACGCATATATAACGATGGATGTTTATTGACGCAATCTTAAATGGCACGTTTGCACTATTGGCGCCAAAAAAACAAGGGGCACTGTAAACTGCAGTCCTACCGGCAAGAACAACGGGCCAGTGATCTGAATGTCCCTGGTTCGATCCTCGTCTCTGCAAATCCACCGCCGTGTTTACTAATGGTGGCCGGGGCACGTAAAATAGATCATGGCTGCATTGTCCTCCAAGTTCTCAAATTTACTTCTGGAGGGGAGGGATCAAGTGTTCCGGTCTCGTCACTTTACTCGGTTTAAAATTACGGGACCATTTAGCCAAGTCGGACTCCGACCCTTGTGGTAGTAATTCAAAACTGGAGCCGCCTCTTTCAGCCCAATAGCATATTAAGATCTGATGAATGGAACCTCCAACCAGGGGCAGAGCCTGACTAAGGCAGGGGCATACGGGGCAGTTGCCCCGGGCCCCTACATCCGAGGGGGGCCCCAAATCGAATAGAAAGTTTAGTATTAAGTATTAAGTTCTTCATTACTGAAGTAGTGAAGCAGAGGGGGTCCCCAAAGAAGTTTTTGCCCCGGGCCCCAATTAGGCTAAGTCGGGCCCTGACCAGGGGGCATTAGCAACACCATAATGCGATAAACTGGATAATGCGCCGAACTGGGAGCAGCTTCCAGTTCAGTCAGTACTTGGGTAGGTGAAGCCTTGAGTAGGATGCTTGTAAGCTGGATTTCTATTGGCAGGTAGGAGAAGGAGGAAGGAAAGGGATTGGTTGGTGAGGAAACAATAGATTCAAGGTTCGGGATCCGTGAGTTCAATCACTAATTTTTTTCCATATTAACAAAAATAAAACAGTTTATTTTTTACGGTAGGGCATGAGCTCAGATTCACTTTTGGAATATCCATTAATAAAATTTGCTCTTGAGATGCCACCCAAAGTATCATTCAGTTATTTTTTAGTCCACTTTTGCAATATCTAGAATTGAAACTCGCGCTAGTGATGCGATAAAAAATACGCTTGTAATTGAAATTGTGTATTTAAAGTATGCAAAACACTAGAAATGAAAAAATAATACATCAGGAAAAGAATAGATACATTTAGCTTTATACCGAAGCTCTAAGTCTTTTCAGCAAATCTGACTCAGACATTCCTAAAATATTTACAAGAAAAAAAACTATTTGAACCATAACAATGAGCTGCAATAAAAAATTTTTCGTGTCTCAGTTCTCAATTGGAAAAGAGAAAATATATTGAATGTATCGAAAGAATAAAACTAATTGTCCATGAACGGCAGCAGGGTCGCAAAAAATTATGAAAAATAATGTGAAATGAAGAAGCGGGAATCAGGAAGTGATATCCGCCAGTCGGATTCAAGTCGAAATAATTCTAGTCGAGTCCTTGGAAGTATCTTCTATTACAGCTGTTTAGGAAGTAAGTCTCCAAAGAGCGTACTCGTTTGCTAAACGCAGTTACCATTTCCTGCTGAATTTATTACTCATTATCTTTCCTAAAATATTACCGGGGGTTTGTTCTATTTTATAACAGTCTGAAAAACAGGAAAGGGAGAATTTAGAAAACTTTGCTGGAAGTTCATTGAGATCGAAGTGCAGGAGCTTTATTTGTCTTTCCACTGTGATATCACGGCTTTTGTACAGAATTTTTCTCATCGTATCGGCAGTGTGATAGTTAAACAACCTCCTCATACCGTCTTTGTCACCAGTTCTCGTGAAAAAAGAGCGGAATTAATGTGGCCCTTCATAAAATCAAATGGTATTCAGCCGTTTCGAAGAGAAAGTAAAAAACCGGAGAGTTTACAACCAGAAATCGGATTGTGGCTATGGTAATTATCAAGCAGACCTTTTGGTGAGCGATGCATCTGATCGGGATCCTTCTAATTCTGGTGTACCTCTGACAATTATGAAAAGACCTCACAAGAAAAATATCTCCAAAAGCAGTGTTTCTCCTCCTAAAGTGGAGGCTGGAGGAAAGTCCTGGTCATCCTTGATTGACAAGAAGAGATGCATCCAGCCATCTCTTCCCAAAGTTACAGAAGTTGCCTGTTTTCGAGTCCTTACTGGCCGCGATTTTTTGCAGGCCCATCTTTTCCGCACTGGACTCTCTCGATGACCAATATGTGTTTTTTCCTGTGCGCCAGGGGAACATCTGTTTGTCAAACCCTTTATTCGGGATATTCGTTCTTCGGACAGTTTTAGGACACTCCCTTCCTGTGGGGGACAATATTCGTTTTGTAGTGGACTGCTAAGCGTAGAAGAAAAAAACTGTTCCATGGCGTTGGCTCAGTTACATTAACATTTGACTATACGTCGTAGAATCTTCCAGTATTCGTTGTTATAAGAATTTTTAGTTTACTTTCCTTAACAACAGAATAATGTAAAATGGTCATCTGAATCTGAATGTGACTTTTGACAAGGAAATTGTAAAAACTTATGTTAATAAGTTTGCATAGGCGGAGCATATCTAAGAATTAGTTGCAAAAGTTTATTGTTTCTTAAATATTTGCGTATTTTTAATTTAAACTTATTTTTAATTTTAAACGTATTTTTTTTATTTTCTGTCAATTATCCCTCCTGAGAAATTGTTAATAAGTCACAAATAAGTCCAATAAGTGTCAAATTAATGCCACAAACATTGAGATTCAAAAATAGTCGGTTTAAATAAGTACAGAAAACATTCGGATTCATGCATTTTTCTGTTGGTAACAACGTTTTATCAGGAGGGAAAACCCCATTTTTTCCCTCGATTCAGAACAATCATCGAAAGGAATTTTTGACTTTAGAATATCAAAACTTTTTAAACGCCTTAACTACCTTTAATTTAGATAGATTTTAATAGACTCATACTCTGTGGTTACAACAAATTATAAATTATTTTTATATCAAAAGTTAACAAGTTTAAATAGCGCAAAGTGATTTTTCTCTCAGACTTTTCCTAATTTGAAGTATTTAAATAAAAATATGATTATAAAATATTTATCTATTAATTTTTCAAAATAAGGAACTTTTCCTATATTTGCATGCTATAAAAGGTGGCACTGCTTTTGTTAAATTTGAGGTATAAAGAGGAAAATTGGTTAAGAAAGTTTTAATGGAAGTCATTGTGGAAAACTGAAAAAAGTAGGCTTAAAAATCTGATCTGAGCATTATTCATTGAATATTTTTCCCTTTAGCATAAAAACTTTCAAACTGAATAAAGTCATTCAGAATTTCTTGTTTGAATATTGATTTTGAAAATCACAAATTAAAGATTCTTTTTGTGTTCATCATTCGAGTTTTTCAAGAAGTTGAAAAACAGAAAAGAAAAAATAAAAGAAAGAAAGAAAGGTCGCCATCTGTGTCTGATTCAATTAGGTTTGCTTGCATATCACTCTCCGATGCTCCGATAAATTTTCAGCCTTTTGAAATACAAGTATTCAATTTAATTACGATGACACAATACCCGCTATTTGCTTTCTTTTCCAGTGCTTTGTTACCTTTGTCAAACGAAATGGAGTGCCAGTACTTACGGACGATTTTATTTTGGTTGCATCTGAGAACAAAGTGTATTTGGTATCAAAACTCCGATAATATTTGTGTGAGAAGACACAATTTATCTCCTTAAATGATTGCACTTCCGAAATAATTTGTTTTCATTACCTGGAGAGGAGTAGAGATTACAAATATAAGAATCTTCGAGGGACTTAGATTTCCCCATACTCAGATTAAAGTAGCGTGCGTTCGTTTACAGTTCCAGTTCAACAAAAACTTTTATGAGTTTTTAGTGAAGAATCATTAAGTTTAATAGTAACAAACTGCTTGAAAATCCTCGGTGGAATTGTACTTATTTATAACTTTTTAAGTTTTAAACTGTTTTAATCAGATAACCTGTTTGAAATTGCGTTTTAACAATTCTCAATTCTCTTATACATACAGAAAAATTGAACCCAAAAATTTTTAACTCGGGATTCGCGCTTTACCTTTCCATGTGGGCCATGCAAAGAAGGCTAATTTTCATGACCATTCCTAATAACGTAAGTTGGGGTGACTGGGCCATACATTTTCAACTTTTTTTTATACTATATTCAGGCCCAGATTTCCGCATGGGCAAGTGGGGCGCTTGCCCAGGGCCCCGAAAATTATGGGGCCCCCTAATTTAGTATTAAGTTGTACATAGTTTTGAGGATTTGGTTTTTGTTAATACAGTAAAGGGGGACAGTGGCGGATACAGAAAAAAATCCTGGGTGGGGCACAGTGCACCCACTATATTGAAAGCATGCTTAAATCCATAAGCGTTTCTGGTTTAATTTAATTTAATTTTTTTAGGGGGGGGGGGAGTTATTACAACTTCAGACTGTGATCTATTTTGAATTTCAAAAGAAAATTTCATGAATTTATTAACATTAAAGAGTAAATTAATTAATTAACACTCATTATTATTATTATTAATTTTTTTTCTTCAAATTTTTGACTTGTTGGTCGAAAATTTATTGAATTTCCGGTCCTGATTTACGGGAGGCCTGGGTGAGTGTCCTACATGTTCATGTGGAAATCTGGTCCTGAGGGGGAGACGTGCCCCCTTCTGGATGTCCTTGAAGGGGGCCCCCAAAGTCTGCTTTGCCCAGGGCCCTATTGCGTCAAAGTCGGGCCCTGACTATATTCTTAACACATTAAAATTATTCTAACATGTATAATTTTCAATAATCTTTGTTTTACATGCCTTTTAGTAAGTCTTATGGAGTCTGTTTAAGCTATGATATTGATTTTTATTATATATATATATATATTATAGAAAAATTGTATATATTTTTAAATACAGGTGGGGCCCAGTTCCCCTGATAAATGGGGTAAGTGGACCACCCAGGTCTATTTCTCATAAGAAACATAAGAATCAGTGACTGGGTAATTGGGTCCAATGCTTGTATATCTAGAAAAAGGAAAAAATTCTACCCCCATTTAAAAATAATTTTTCAAAGCAATTACCAATGCTGTAAGATGTACTAGATTGTTGCGAACACCGGTGTTCCGACTTAAAAGACACTTCCGTTTTCCCTACCAAGAGGGATATCATTTTCCTTCCTCCTTCGCCGATGGGAAAATTACTTTTGAATCAGAGTGTTGTAAGTTTTCTTCGATGGCGAATGTACGCCGACCTATTTCATTTATATGTTATAGTGATCCAGCCTGAAGGGCTACGAGTAACCAGTGCTGAATTATATGTTTTTAAAAGTAATGTATGTTGTGATGTTCTTGTTGTAAAAATAAAGGAACAAAAGGACAGCCGAAGTTGGATTACTTGAAAAGATTGTTGTGATCCCATAACATTGGACGATAGAACAACTGGAAAAAACTTACTGAGTGGACACACACTCTAAAAAAAATAGCACATATTCTAGAGTGGAATTTCCACCGAAGATGTAATGGAAAAATCTGGGAGAGGATAGCCCAGTTAAAACAACTTACCTTATTTTTCTTCTTAAGCCCGACATTATAGAATACTGGATGGAGGGAACATTGTGTTCTTTTACTTTAGATCCTAATGGTTATCAGTTTGTTTTACCGTCAACTCATCACATACTTAGAATGGTTTAATAATCCTTCTAGGATCGGGGGTGTAGCTCAGTGGTAGAGCGTTCGCTTCGCATGTGAAAGGCACCGGGTTTGATCCCCGGTTTTTGTCAACGGCCATTCCAGGCTGAAAATAGCGGTTCTAGTCCGATCACCGAAGTCATGCAGCATCGGGTGTGGTCAGTATTTCGGAGGGTGACTACCTGAAAACACGGTGTGTTGTTGGCATTTTTTAATTATCGGAAATCCCGCGAGCGAATGGCATAAAAGCCAAATGCTCGGCATTGGGAAACATGTTTAATTTATGTTTAATTGAGTGTGTTATGTTGGTTCTCTCACATTTAGCTGAAATATATGTTGTGTTGGTAATTGAGAATGCATTCAAATTAGCCCGTTTAAAGACATTTCTAGTCTTTACACAATTAAAAAAAATCCCAAGTTTATTATGAATCACTGACAGGAACAACTACTTCCTATGGGTTACGTCACAATGATATAATTACTACAAAACCATCTTGTATATTTCTCATCAGTGTCGTAAAAAAAGATCTCCAACCGAGAACAATCATTTCTTGATTGACATTCCGCCCGGAATTAATGGTAATCAATGTTTAGGTTCCCGATGTGGTATTTTACAATCTCCTCTACTTCACAAAGCAATTGGGAAGCAGCATATAAATATAAATTTCTAGACAAATGTTTGTCATAAATTAAATTAAATAAAAACTTAATTAAATAAAATTATTTTAATCAATTTTTTTAATTCAACTTTTAAAAATTGTTTTAAGGCTTATAAAAATGGTATTCGGCTGTTTTAAAAGCCATTCTTAACAAGGCTATTTTTTATCTTAGAATTAATTTTATTATTTAAATTTGAAATTTAAAAAAATTGCCTCGTGGTTTTTCATACTGTAACAATCCTGTTATTGAGTAACATCAAGGTGTTTATAGCAAACTAATCGAGAGAAAAGATTGTGATCGTTGTGGCATCAGAATGACATAGTTTTCCGATTAGTTCCACAAAATTGGAGTCATGTTGATCAAAACTTTTATATTCGACATCTCTACTGATTAAATTTGAACCTGTAAGTTAGAGGAAATAAAATACTCTTCTCTTTTAAGAAAGAAATAGTTAATGTTGGATTTTGTTTTTTATAAAAGATCATTAATAGTTTAATGTGAGAGAATTTGAAAGACGAAATAGTTAAATTTGAAAAACTATTTACTTTAGATAGAGGAAGTCAGTAGTTTACAATGAATATATTTTGCAAAAAGAGTAAAATATAACAATAACTTCATCCCAAAGTATGATATCCAGGCAAGCAAAATTTTATCAGGGTATGAAAAAAAATTGCTAGCACTAAATTAATAGAGAGGAAATTCAGAGTTTAAACTCAACCCAGTGAAAGCGTCACATTCTGTAATGACGTCAGAGAAAGACATTCTGGGGCTCCCTCGAACAGAAAGCAGCCACCATCCAAACAGTTATCCCTCCTTAATTACACCGTGAATGCGGATTTAAAGACCCATTACGCCGAAAATTACGAGGGGGACTTCTATTTAATCTTCAAAATAGGTGCTCGAGACACAGGAAATGGATACGAGAATGCTACACATCCAAGTTTAGCTTAAGTTATAATAACATATGTTTTGCAAGTTAGGGTAAGCCCTCCAAAGATACGCTGTTGGATAGCAGGTAAAATTCGAGGACGAGCATTCTAGACAGGTTTGTAATACTAGAAAATTTTTTATAATAATAATTATTTGTACTATCGAGTTATCACCATTCTCGTTTGTTGCTTGAAAATATTCCACTGAAACGCATTTTGTTCTCTACTTAATAGAAGTTTGATATTTTTGAAAGGTTTAAAATAATGCAATTAGAACTTCAAAAGTTTTAGGGTTTAGGAAAAGGATGTTAAAAATACTGATATTGGGACTGGAACAGGTCAGAGATACTAGGGTTATAAGAAAGCTCTATATCCTCGAGTTAAGAGTAATAGAAATTGGACCTTTATTATTTCATCGATCAAAACTAAAAAAAAAGGGAAAATTAACGGTGTAAAATTCATAGAGGTGTTAAACACCAGTTAAAATAAGAAAGGATAAATGCAGTTTATAGTTTAAGAAAAATTAAAAACTATTGAATTTATGAAATTAGAAACTCTGTAAACGTTATGTAAGCCAAAAGAACAGGCAGCACTTATACGACAAGAACACCAGTTCCTCCAAGTTCGACCAAATTTTTTCTGAGTTCTTGCCGAGTAGAAAAAGATGGCGCCTTTTCCTTAAGAGTGGAAGGTTTTTCCCTTACTTAAGTCGTCAATTTCCAGACTTTAGTTAGCTAAATTCCATTCAGTTTCGTTGTAGTTCAGTAGTAGCTCAAAAATTTTAGAGATTTCAAGTACTTAGTAGGTAATTATTTCTAGGTTGCAGGACTTATGCACAAAAAATATGAGATAGTATGCGAACTTTCATTTATGTTATAGGGAATTTGGGCTCAAACGAAACGAGATATGAATAAGATATGCCTTACTGACGTTATGAAGATCCAAATTCAAAAGCGGCTAAATTCTGTCTTTCATCAAAAATTTCTTGCAACCCGACAGGACAAGGTAGCGCCGTTTAAAATGATATTCCTGTCTGTTCTAGATATTCATGCTGAATCCCCATAATGAAAAAGCCTTGAATTTATACCTAGTTTCCCGAGGAACTAAACTCTATAGAATGATAATAAACATTTTGATTGTTGGCTTTGACGCCATTTTGAAATTTTCCCAAATTGAAACTCACTCTGGTCAAAAACAAATTCTTACCACCCATCTGATTTTCCGCCTTAAACAATATTAATACAATATACACAGGTTTATTGTTCACAATTCCACTCATGGCTTTTATTGACTACGAATTTCTACACACAGGAACACACAGGAGGAAAGTTTTGTGGCGGAAGTTCCTGCGCCAATGGCCCCTCCACTTCCGTGTCTTAGCTTTATCTAGGTTGGGGCTTGCCTAGCACCATTGGGAAAACGAACATGTTAGTAAAAGAGATAGGAAAGTGAGATAATTTTAATTCTTGGGTTACAAACCAATGAAAAAATTGAATTAGGAGACAGTTTAAATGTTAAGTCATAGAAAAGAATTAAAAATATATTTTTCTTTTTACCGTGAGTTATGAAAACATAACTTACATATCATTTTATGAGTGAACTTACGTGTCAATTTTTAGAATTTTTTTTTATGAGTGAGGCAGCACAATGAGTGGCCATCACTCACTGAGAATAGGCATAATTTGGGGAAGGTACGGAAACATTGCAAGCCCCATTTTTTCTAACGTTGGTTGATCTATCATATCAGCTAGCATAAATTTTAGAGTTTGGAGTAGTTTTTGGAATGAGATACCTGCTAATTGTTTATGGATTTCATTTACGGTTTTTGATATTTCTGAGAAATGTTATACTTTATTTTGGGGTTCAGTTACTTCTGCTGCGTTGGGTGTCGTATTAGTGTTTTGATTTTGATTTTGGAAGAAGCTAGAGTGCAACTTCTCGGGATTATTGGTTTTAGGTTGGTTGAGAGGTTAATTTTTACCATTTGGAGAGTCTTACGACATGGGTTGTGAGACTTTTTCGCATCCTCTGTAGTTTGCAGTATGGTTTCCGTTACAATTACAACATTTGAGGAATGTTTTTCTTTTCTTTGCTCTCGTCAAGGGCAGTACAATCTTTAGAAATGTGATCACTACCACATTTAACACAACGACAATTTATAAAACAATTCTTCAGGTGGCGGTGACAATATTGGCACATGTAGCATTGCACATCTCTGTTAGGTGTAATATAATCTACTACTCTCATGCCAATATAATTTATTTCATTTACTTGATAGATTCTTTATCCTTCCTCAGTATTTGGGAGTTGAATTTGGAATAATGGCATAATTCTTAAAGTTTTCCTTGATGTCATTTGTGTTATTTTTATAATGGGAATACCTTTCTTGTTCTAAGCCTTTCTGAATTTCCTTTACGCTACTTTTAATGTCTAGGCCACAAATGACCACTTTGAGTGGTTTTACATTTCCCATAGAGAGTATATAACCTTCGATATTATTTTCACGAAGGAAGGTAGTTATATTTATATTAGCTAATTCCGTTTCAGGATGAATTCATCAAGGTCATTTGAGGGTCGGGCGTAAAGCACTTGCCTACTGAATCACCGATTTTTCCCAGAATTTCTTTATAGTTTTCCCCTTATTTTAACAAACAAGTAATTTCCCTTAATTTAACAAATAAGTATACATTTTTGTTAAATTTTTGGTCTATCACTTTTTCCCTTTTCTCTTCGTTACCAATTGGATTCCAGTTTCACAGCCAAAGTCTTTCACTCTCCAAAGATCTGACCACACTGAATGCTGCTTCACTTCGGTGAAGTAAACTGGAGGATCCTGCAGCCGACCAATCCTCTTACTCCATTTCTCTCTTTGCTGCATACTAGTTCCCCGTCATCACATCCTGAAATATGCATTAGAGGGCATGGCCCAGGGAACACAGTTAAACCACATTTTCCCATGTTTCTATGGTTTTAGGTCTATTCTATTTTCTTTCCTACTTTCGTGTCCTAATGATCACTAAGTTTTGTGCAAGTCTATATCACCTTACAGTGAAGGGCCCGGCCAATGTACTGTAGTTCCCACTACTCTTCCTGGATGATACTGAAGGATTTTTCGTCTAGGGGGTGAAATTTCTCGGGGAGCTTCAAGTAAGGTATTGTCATTAATATTTTTCTCACTAAGTTGGGAAAATCTATTTTTTTAGTTAAAGTCATTATATTGGTATTATTGGACTGGTTCTTGCGATGTTTCTAATAGGTGGAAGTATAAATACTTCATTATCGCTTGCTGATGCATATAGCTCTTTTAAGCTTACGTTTTGCCTTTTGGCTGGTTTGGGGTTACTATCAACTTTAGTTTTGTTAGAATGAGAAGGAAAATTAGTACTCGCCGCTCTCGTTTCCATAGGTGAAATAGGCTCCGTTTAGTTTCGAGGCTTGAAGCACTGTGTTGTGAGTCATCAGTAATTCGGTTCAAATACTATCTGTAGTGTTTAGATTCATCACTATAGTCAAAATAAGTCGTTGGACAGCGGTATGGGTTAGTAAAGATGCAGGAAAGGTGGTTAAATCAGACTTCATCCCAGACATGTCCATCTCGCACAGAGTCGCTACCTCCAAAATTTTTTTCAAAAAAGCCATTGTGTCTTGACTATCACTCTTTCGAACTTTCTGTCGCCCGATAAGTCGGCTGCTTTACGAATTTCTACAATTATTCAGTGATTATCAAAGAATGAAAAAAAAAGATTTCGTTAGTCGTACTGGAAATGCAATATTTAGTGTTAGGATATAAGAAAAACTAAGGTATATCAACGGTTACGTCATCACTATATTTTTCGTTACATGTAGCTTTGAATAAGATACTTGAATAAGGTCAGATTTTAATGACGACAGTACAAATTCTCTCTGGTTTCTTTTGTCTAGAAATTTGATCAGAATGTCGTTGGTTACGATTTCGTTATATGACAAAGTTTTGGCTTTGTTTTGGGCAATCACTTAAGGTGTATGGTCAAGTTCATGTCAGTGTAAGCAGCAGAACTCTCCGCCGAATGAAGTGATGATATAGAGTTCAGTAAAACTTGAGGTATACAAATGTAAGAACTGCTTATTTTGTTCCAAATACAGCAGATTAATTCTTCAGCGAAGGTAACTGAAATGTCGTCTATATAATGAAACCGTAATTGCGACACAAATTGTTTTTAAAGTTAAGCAGATAAACTCGCCTGATTTAAAACAATGTCTTTAAAATCAGTATCCAAGCGAGGTTAAAATGCCATAGTCAGATAACATTGAAAGATTCAAATGGCTACTTTATTCATTGCTTATCTTATCCTGACTTCAATGCACATTGTCTAGAAAGCGTAAGGATGATTTTAATGGCACGTTTAAACAAGTGACAACACTGAAAGATGTGACAAAGTATAAAAATTATAATCAGAGGTTTATAAAGCACCTTTGGTGGTACAATATTATCTTCAAATGTATTAATCACCTTTTAGAAAACTCATTAGTTCATTTTAAATTCAACATAATTTGAACATGCTACACATTTTTACTTTAAACTTATTGATATTCCATTTAATAAGCATCAGTGATATGAAGTAAATCGTGATGCACATAAAGTTGTTCCACTTAAGTCTCTTTGATATCTTTAAATTCTATTAAGATATGAATACCCTATATAAAGGCAATAAAATGCAAGCTTAATATCATAATTATGAACGCAAAACGTTTTCAAAATTATCATCCCCTTTCAAAGCAAACTTAATGATGTCAGGTAGTTAAAAGATGCTCAACGATATTTGCAATTTTGAAAGGAACCAGTGGGTGAGGTAACCTCGCCATTTTAATTAAGATAAAAGCTGGATGGTATTGGCTCATTACATTTCGAAGTCTGCAGCTTTGAAGTGTGTTTACGCAATTTTATATTATAGGAGCTATTTCGACCAATCTTGAAAGCTGTCTGTTTTCCCATGGCATTCTCAGGTATTTCGAATGGAGCTAAGAGCCTATGGACTTGTAATACACTTTGCCACTTTGTAATACATTAAGTAATCATACATTACTTTATAGGAATAATTTTGCTGTTCACTGAACTACGGAAATCTTTCTTCCTCTCAGTGTGGGACTAGAGGATATATATGTATGTATTAAAGCGAATCTCTTATTGATATTCAGCCCATTTTGTGAGCAATATAAAATGACCACCGAAAAATTTTAAACTTCTATAGCGCAGTTTGTCTTGATAAATTTAAGCGTTATTTACGGATGGATTATGTACGGATGAATTGCTTTTAATCTTCCAATATTTCACTCATTATTGGTGTTTGAGTGAGTTATTTATCACACCAGATTAAATAATGTATGTCTTGCACATACAATCTGCGCATTCATGTGGACTCATTACTTTTGAAACCTTTTATTTCAGTTCTCAAATTTCTGTCTTGAATTTAGAAGAAAGTTATCAAAACACACATTTTTGTGATAATGTGTATAAATTAAGTATCTGACAGCTTAGTGCAAAATAGAGTTGAAGAGATTTTACTAAATCTAATTCTATAGTGCCTTACAAATTTATTTTAAAGATATAAGAAACACATGCAAGAGTCACACAATAGCATATTACTACACATTATGTGGGTATACCATTAAAATACAAGTGAAAAGTAAAAATTAAACTTCAATCTTAAACTCTTTCGATTGTAAATTGTACCTAGAACTTACGTCATTTCTAAATGTAAAATGAATTTAAGCACTTACTGAACGAAAACAATAATAAAATGTTATAAAGCAATATGAATGCAGAACATCTATCTTGCCCAGTACTCAACCCAGAGTCCCCAAAAAGTGGTGATTTTTCCAAACTATATTGGGACGCTAGAAACACGATGAACTCTCTATGAACTTTTTACACCCACAGGTGGCCATCTCTATTCACTGATTCTCATTGAATTTATTTTCTTGTTCTTGTTCTCTGTTTTATTGTTACTTGTTCTTGTTCTTTGTTTTATTGTTCACTGCCCCTTGCTTGTTTATGTTGCCTGCAATTTGTATGGATTCATTTCCAAACAGAACCATATGAAAAAAAATGTATATAATGAACATGGATCTTCTAGTTATACCGTATATGAAGCAGGTCATGTAGTTAAGAGGGGGAAACAGAACCTTCTAGATAGAACACCACCATGCATTATCTGGTTTAAATTTCCATTCTTCAGACATTAAAATACTACACAACACAGGTTTACTATCGTGTTCATATATTATGAACTAGCTGAAAACCCGCACTTCGCAACGGAGTACATTCAAAGTAATTACTACGGTCAATGTATGCAATTAATGCCAATATACACTCATGGACAAAAAAATTAGCGCACCAAGAAGGAGTCGTCAAAATGAAACGAAATTTTACATGCGTAATGACTACTTTGATATAAGTAAATGATAAGAAAATCAAAGAAAAAGGATAATTTATTTCAGAGAAAAAGGCAAAAGAACGGAGGAGTTAATACTCCGTTGGACCCCCTCTAGCGCAAATGCACGATGCGATACGATCGGGCATTGAGTCATACAAGTTCTGTATGATGTTTTGAGACATTTCGTTCCATATTTGCTGTAACCTTGCCTCTAGTTCGTTCAAACTCGTGGGATGCCCAACTCGTCGTCCCAAATGATCCCAGATAAGCTCAATTGGAGACAAATCTGGGGATCGGGCAGGCCAAGGAAGGGTAGTAACAGTGCAGAGACAGTCTTGTGACACCCTTGCCGTATGAGGCCGAGCATTGTCTTGTTGAAAAATGGCTCCTGGGAGCCATTGCATGAGTGGCAACACATGTGGTTGCAGAATTTCATGAACATACCGCTGGGCTGTCATGGTGCCACGGAACAATACTAGGGGTGACCGTGTATTGTAGGCAATGGCACCCCCATACCATCACACCAGCTGTGGGAGCGATGTGTAGCTGTACAGCAAAGGCAGGATTGAAGCGTTCACCACGGGCTCTCCACACACGAACACGATTGTCATCACTGCCGAGATTGAATCTGGATTCGTCGCTAAAGACGACCTGGTTCCATTCCGCTGCAGTCCAGTTTCCTCGTGCGCGGCAAAACTCCAAACGGAGGCGTCGATGGGTGGGCGTCAAGGGCAGCACACGTAATGGGCGCAGCGATACCAACTGTCCTTCAGCCAGGCGCCTTCGTATGGTTCGAGAAGACACAGAGGGCCCTAGTGAAGGTGCTACCTGTGCGTGGATGGTGGCCGATGAAGCAGTTGGCTGTACGCGTGCATTTCTTACGATGTGGCGGTCTTTTCGACGACTGGTCTGTCGAGGGCGTCCTGAGCCTGGTCTTCGTGTACATGACATCTCTCGGGTCCACTGGTCCCAACACCTCCTCACAACACAATCAGAGCGGCCTAATTGACGAGCTACTCGCCTAGCTGACCACCCAGCTTCCCTCATCCCGACGATTCTCCCCCTCTCAAACTTCTTATATTGTCTTCGAACACGGCGTAATGGCATGTCTATCTCAGCTCTTCCTTTGTAAATGATTCAGCACACTCAAACAAGCTTTGGTTACCTGTTTTATACTCCCCAGAGTACGATGTTCAACGCCCTCTACCGGCTATACGTAATGCGCAATCATGCTGCATTTGTAATCATTTGCATATCTCCCCGACATGTACCTTCATTGCAAGTTTCGTTACGATTAATTCGCAATTAATCGTAACGAAATTATTTCTTGGTGCGCTAATTTTTTTGTCCATATATATATATATCTATATATATATATATATATATATATATATATATATATATATATATATATATATATATATATATATATATATATATATATGTGTGTGTGTGTGTGTGTGTGTAAGGCACGCCACGCCTGGTAACCCGTGTCAAGGTTGGCGTGTGGCAACCCTACTTCCGAGGAGAGCGTTTGGTTGTTGGAGAGTGGGAGTTGAACGCAGACGAAAACACATAGGCGAACAGGGTTTATCTGACAAATATGGCTCTGTATGCCAAACCGATCCTTTTTTTAAATTATTTTATGTGCTATATGTGATGTGTCCTTTAAAGAAAATGCAATAGAAGCTTGGGACAAAATTCTGGAAGTCTTTTTTGTGTCGTGTCTATTCCTCGCATAAAAGATCCCCCACGCAAGGATGTTTAAACCGTTACAATATATATATATATTTATATATATATATATATATATATATATATATATATATATATATATATATATAATAAATACGACAATCAAAGTATACAATTGATATAATATATATATATAGATCTTTCTCGTGATATTAATTTTATAACCCTCAAATTATTATTTTAAATGCAAACTTAAAAAAAGTTTAAAAACAGCTTAAAAATTTAATTTAAAAAAATCTACGAAGATTTTTTGAAAAATCTTTCTTAGTGCACCCCTACACTCTCTCTCTCTCTCTATATATATATATAAAGAATATCGTAAGGGATATTTTTATAGACAAAATAATGTAGAAGAAAATATTCAAACTAAATCTAATATAAAGAATACTAAATCTAAAATTAAAGAATACTAGAACTAAAATTAAAAAATCTAAGAAGAATTTTTGAAAAATCTTTCTTAGTGCACCCCTACACTATAAGAAGAATCGCCATGCAAAATTTCAGCCCTTTAGGTCCAGCGGTTTGGTCTGTGCGTTGTATGTCAGTGAGTCAGTTACGGAACTGTTTTATATATATAGATAAATGCTTCGAAATAACTTTTATATCATTTATGTATTGTTGATTTTGGATTGCTTAGAATCAACAAAAATCTTGAAAATTTATTTTATTTGGTAAATTATTATAATGTTTCTCTTCTCTATATCTATATAAAATTTAATTACATAGGTAATTTCCCTTTGTACAAATTTTATAAATGTTTTAACTATCTTTCAGAAGTCCTTGATATTTTTAATATGCCCTTTACTGTTTTTAAGGCTAAATGTTTGCAACTTCTGTGTTTGTAATTCATGTATTGTTTTGTGTATTGTATATGTATATATTGTTTATGTAGCTTTGTATGTTTGTTTTGGTGTTTCTTTTGTCTGTGTGTTTTAAGTTGTATCTTCATGCAACACTGTAAATGGAATTTTCTGTAGTGTGCATTTTGAATAAATAAATTAATAAATAAATAATTTATTCGAAAGTTTTCTAAGTGCTTTCCTTACTTAGAAAGTTAAGTAAAATGAAAAACTCACATGAATGTTAGATTAACGTCTCTGTTGAATCTATATAAGTCAAATTTTGTTTTACTCTCCCAATCTCAATCTTTAAAACACACAATTTGCTGTTACTAGAGCCTTAAAAGAATCCAGTAATTTTTCCTGTTGTCACTATTTTTTAGATTTCCAATACTTGTTCTGACTCTAATTTTGGTTATCAATTAGAAATATTTTGATTAATTAGATCTTACTTCTCAGAAACATTAGATGAGATACATACAACAAATTCATAATACCTCAAGCTGCGAGGCTTAATTGAGATTTCGAGGGCTTAACTCTCCTTTATAAGCAGGCCCATGGGTGTGCATACGCATACATTCAGTGTCTTTCCATTGTAAAATTAGAGGGCAGTAGAGAAAATCACATGCCCCCCCCCCCCTCAGAAATTGTTTTCATCTATACACCCCCGATGCGAAACATTTATATAAATTTTTAGTTTCGTTTTTAATTTCACGGTACTCTCAGAGTGGTGTGGCAATTTCAATGTTTCATGCAAAACGTGTTTTATGGGGTATTTCTGTAGAGCAATTTTAATCGATGCATTTTTTCATGACGTTTCTAAGGTTTATGCTAGAGTTTTTCCAGGATGTTTCTAAAGGAAAAGCTTAGTAAATCAGATAATTTTTACCCGCTACGAAGAAATACTATTCCCGACACCTGAAAGAGTTTAACTTCTGATAACGTTTGTTGTTCAAATGCATTTTTATTTGAAAGTTATGGTTTACTTGTTTCACTTTCTCAGAATATACCAGAAACTGCATATTTAAGTTTGAAACTAACCCCACCGTTTTTAGTTAATTCGAACAAAAGCTTACATATTACCTGTAACTGTTGAAATTTCAGCATTGAAACTTTTCTTCTAAGAAATTCAATTTTGTATTGAGCGTATTCAACTTTCGTATGATACCATGAAGAGTTACATTTATAGAGGATATTTTTTTATATTGACAGCTATTCTCGCTTATTGTAGAAAAATTTTATTTTCGAATAATTTTTTGTGTCTTTTTTGTTAAACTATTTTCATGGGGCAGTTAAATTTCATGATTGCAGTTGAGTATATTTAAAATAGTAAGAAAAAATTCGAAGATAAAAAAAAATCCTGAGGTTATTTACTGTTTTCAAATGGTGTAGAATATACAGCAGGAAGGTATAAACTTTATTTCGCCAGTCGATGTATGTGTATTTCTATGCCGTGCAAGAAATTGCAAGAAATATTCAAAGCCGTTTGCAAAGACGAAAAAAATTGTTGTTAATTGGGGAAAATGTGGTATAAGTGGTATAAAAATAGTTATTATGGGAATGGTTAATTCATGAAATGTATTTCCTCCATTTTGTGCGAAATATTATTGAAACAGAGAATATCAATTATGTGAGGTTCATACCGTCTTTGTGAGAACAAACCTCTATTCCAAGATTAATGTAGGAAATGTTTTGCCGTAATGAATGGTAATATGTTATCTTGTAAATACCCCCATCTTAGAATATCTCTGTTTGAGCTACGTGTATGAGATATGCAACATAAATAGGATATACTGCATTCTATAATTCACGATAAGACGTGATAGAGTATTAGAAGGCTTAGCAGAATCTCATTCCGTATCTTTCCAGAATGGGATGGTGTCATGGCAAGTGTAATAATGTTGAGATGCATTTGCTTGAAAAATACATTCTACTCTTTCAGTCGCAAAAACACAGAAAGTTAGTTACGTTACATTTAGATGTTATAGTCAATTCCAGCCGTGGTGCAGTAAAGGGGGGTTGGGAGCAAGAGAAACTCCCGCCATAAAAGCCTAAATTTTTCACCGGTGCGCGGTGGCTTATAAATAAAATTTATAAACAATGAAGGAGTATTTAAAATATATATATTTAAAATAATATACACACGCACACATACATATACAGGTGGTTATCAAAATAATGATATCACTAAGGAAAAACATGAAATCGTGTATTAATATGGCGTAAGACCACCTTTGGCAGGGATTGCCGCCTGAGTTCTCCTTGGAATAGAATTTTGCAAGTCATGAAGAGTGGTTAAGGTATTATGCCACTCTTGATGTTGAAATCGTGAAAGTTCCGGCAAAGATGGTGTTGGTGGATATCGATTCCTGAGTCTATTTTCTAAAACAGCCTACATCGGTTTGATGATATTGAGTTCGAGCGGACTGTGGTGGAAGATAAGATGTTTGACTTAGTCTTTATGTACTTAAAACTCCGAAATGACAGGCCTATATGTTTGCATAGTGTAACAGTGACGAAAGTGGCCAGGAATACATTGCGTTAAGACAAAGAATTAAAATTAATTTATTAAAATAGCAGTACATTAAGATGGTAATTTTATAGAATCAACCCAGAATAACTTCTCACTGTGGAGTTACAAAGATATAAATCAGACTTAATTTAAATTTAAATAAGGAAACTTACACTTTCATTTTATGAACACCCACGTGGCTCGGGAGCACCACATGTAGAACTTAAAAAAAAGATAATAAAAATAAAACATGACTCACACAGTTACTAAACAGACAAGTCGTTTGACGATATCAACAGTTCACTTTATTAAGTTAAAAAATATTCTTCAGGAACATTCACTTAAAAAAAGGTAAGAAATAGTTGTAGACCTACATCCATCTCTCTCGCACCCAGCACCTCACACCACACACACAAAAAAAGCGTATTACCTCAAACGCAGCCAAGCAGAGAGTGTTTTTCCGCGAGACTAGAAAAACCCGTTCATTCAATATGTCGCCAGATGCATATGACGTCAAGCGCATGCGCAAAAGACGCGAGAGGTTGTGTTACTTGGCATGCATCATCCCCAGTGGAGATAATTTCATTCGATATATTTTTAATGCAATTAAATTAATATTCAGCAAGTTTTAAAGCGCATGGCTTTATTACATATAGGAGCACTATTATCCTGGAAAACGCCATCTCCCGCAGGAAACAACGTTTGCACCATAAGATGGACCTGACTGATTAAAAGTTTGACACCGTCATTCCCAGTTTGTCGAGTCGTGACCTTGTGGATAAGTGCCTCGTTAAAGTTATCATAGACACACAAGTTACTCATATGTACATCTTGTTTAATTATAAGTATTTACAGTGACAATAATAAAGCAATTCCATTCATTAGAACAACCGTCACACACAGATTAGTGAGAGCGAGGTTGATAACACAGTCCTGTAGAGACGTCCGTCTGTCATTGCTCCACTCTCCCTCCGTAGCTCAGAACATCGTCAAGTTTCAGTCTATAATTCTCCTTCGTAATGATGTTTCGTTTATTTATACCTTTAATACGTAAAGTTCTAGAAAGTTCCATTCCCACACGTAGAACATTAACCTTGTGATTTCTTAGTCGCACACCTGGGCCACTTGCGGTGGCTGCGGTTTTCTCCTTAACTCATCTCTCGAGGCGCCTCCGGTTCTTTGCTGTTTTCGTCAGCTGGGCTCCACGTGGTCTTGCCTCGCACACTTTCTGCGCTAATGATGTTTTTCTACCGAATTCTAAACGACCATTTCACTTAGGAATGGTCATTTTTTCCACTTAAAGAAATCATCTTATGTTTAAACCTCTGACATAGTTTCAAACGACCTGTCCATTTCACTTAAAAATAGTTACACCTGTACCAGCTTTTCCCAATTAGGATTGAGCCTGTTTCCACCACATATGTGAGTCTCACACAGTCAATACCCATTTAAGGATTACAATAATGATTGGGGAACTATATAAACGATGATTCGTCTGACCCAATGACATTCTTCCACTTATCACTTAAAAGGCTTTGTGTTCGTGGCACCATTGTAGACGAGTTTTTGCATTCGCATCTGTTACAAGTGGTATCGGGATTACTAATCTGCCGAAAATGTTTTGTCTGTGAAGTTCCCTCATAACTGTAATGATTGATACTCGAGCTTGCAGATGTAGATTGAGCTCTACGGTCATTTTTGCTGCAGTTCTCTTCTTTTTTGATGTCATAATCCATTTCAATATCGATCAGGCTCTTTGCCCCAGCTTTCCCTTTCGTCCACTATTCTGTCTAACAGAGGATGTTTTTATGTGCACTCTGTATGCCGTCATGACTGTCGATACCATAGCTCGGGAAACACACAATGACTTGGAGGTTAAGGTGACAGATGCTCCAATCAAACGGGGGTCAACTAATTTCTCTCTCTGAAAGTCTCACATTTTACACTATCCACAAAAAAGCACGAAGAGAATAGCTTCAATACTACAACCTGATAGTAGAATAATCCATAGACTATACAAATTAAGAAAATGTTGATGGCCAGACTTGTTTTTCAATGAATACGGAACACATTCATAAAAACTACTGTTATTGAAAGGTGTTTCCATTATTGATAACCACCTGTGTGTGTGTATATATATATGTAGGGTAAGTATGCCAAATATGAGACCTTCCCTTATAGACACCCCATCTTATAGGACGTATAAAGTGCTGCCGCCTGGTTCCTGGAGCGTAAAACAGTAGTCTATGGCTTCACATGTAATAGGTGAGTCAGTCGAGTGTTTACACTCGACTGAAGTGCGCACACAAAGGTGCGAATGCAAGTTACACTCGACGTTACTTGCATTCATCAAGCATCAAGACATCATTGCTTCAGTCAAGTTACACTCGACGGAAAGTGCGCACACAAAGGTGCAGTATGCTTTTTCCTGAATGTGTGCTCGTCGACTTTTTTGCATCACCATTTTCATTGGCTGTTTTCACCTTTAAGGTGAGACTCTTATTAAAACTGTTAGTAGTGGATATGTAGCTATAAATGTGGAGTGTAAATACGCCTGTTTGTTTTTAAGCTAACATCAATCCTAACGTAAAAAATTCGTTGCCGTGTTCAACAACATGGTCGTGCCCAATATGAGACCCCAAATCATGCCTAATATGAGATAGGATCTCATATTAGGCATTTTAGTTTTCAGTCTCCCCGTCGGGGTCCACCCCACGCTATTATTAATAAGTTTTGAGCTACGAAAGTTTATATTAGCAAGTTAGTGTTTAGTTAATAGTGACTTGAGTTGTATATCTGCTTGTCAGATATTGTTAGTGTATTCTAAATTTACCCTCCGGCACCTCCTCGTGGTGGGCCCTAGGTGTCTCTCTTTTGACAGACTGCTAACGCCGGGGGAGCGGAGGGCAGAAGTGGGAGAATGAGCAGCCACGCTAAGGAAATGGAAAGAGTACAGATGGAGAAATTGGGTGAGCTCACCGAGGACCTGGTGAAGCTTAAATACCAAACAATGATTAACGTTGTAAGTACGACCAAGGTTACGGTAGAACAGAAAAAGCAACTTAATGAAGATATATTGGAGTTGGTGAATTCGATTACAAATCAGCAAAAGAGAATTAGTTATCTTAAAGGACAACTTAGTGTATATGAAAGAGGAGAAATAAAGACATACGCCGAAGTTGCGAAGGGAAGAGTTGGTGAGAAGCAAAAGATAAAGGTATTGCGGAGAGAGAGTAGAAATGAGATTATGATCGTTCCGTTGAACGCCCAAGAATCGGATGGGACAAAAAGGGTTGTTAAAGATAATATAAAGCCCGATAAGTTGGGAATCGGAATAAGAAAGTGCAAGAGAGTTGAAAAAGGAGGTATTTTGGTGGAGACGGAGACGAAGGAGGAAATAGAGAAATTTGTTAGAGCGTTTGAAAGTAGCAGAGGTGTCCATACGTTGTATGTTACACGAAAGCCTAAATTGAAAGATCCAAAAATAATTATATACGATGTTGAAGAAAAGATTGGGAAGGAAGAGTTTAGAGAGATCTTGAAGATGCAGAACCTGGAATTGAAGGACGCTGAAACTGAAATTTTGTCGAACTTTAAGATGAAGAATGGTTACAAATGGATCATTAGCGTGAAAGGAGAGATTTATAGAAATATAGAATGTAATATAAGTTGAAAGTTGGCTGGAAAATCTGTAACTGGAAGGATTATAGAAAATCGGTGATATGCTATAAGTCTTGGGGCTTTGGCCATGTGGCCAAGCATTGTCGTAACAAGAAGAGGTGCAAAGTATGCACCGAAGAGGAACACCAAGGCCAGCCGTGCAAAAAGGAACAGACTTGTGCGAACTGCACACGATATCAGGGAATGACAGGGAGAAAGTTGGACACTAAACATCTCCCAACGGACCAAAGTTGTAGCATATATCAAGCAGAAGTCGAAAAAATCGTTGAATTGACGAACTATGGAGGTGAGCAGACACAGACTCTTGCATCGGCTAGGTATGATGACTTGGACTTTGATAATATCGCTTATTAAGTTATTGTGTCACAAGTGGTGACATTGTTGTACTAATAATTAAGCTTTTCGCTTGTCAATTTGTTTTGGTTGCCTGCACAAGAGGTGAAGGGCGTCTGTAAAGCTTATGTTAAAAGTTAAATAAACTTTAGTTGATATATTTCGCAGAGTGGTGGCTGCGGTCTAAATTGAGATTTAATAAGTTGAATATTTATTCTGGCTCCTGGATAACTCTGATCGTAAGACCGCATGGGAATGGTATCAAGTGGCATTGACGGGAATATGATCGTGGTGAAGTGGCCCGCTGACACGGGGCGGGGATATGGACCAGCCTCTGATTCGGTCGCCGGAGTGCAGCGGGTTGTCGTCGCGGCGACCGGTTATTAGTAGGATTTTTCACGCCGTGTACGCTAACCGAGGGGGACGGCATAAATTTCTCGAATCTTTCACTCTCACAGTCTTGTTTCCTCTGAAGCTGCAGATGCAATGACACCCAGGTGAAATCCACAACCATGTAACAGTAGGGACAATGTGGAAGGTATTTATCAAACAAGAAGTTCAAACCAGTTCTTAGTGACTCCTGAAGAAATAAATCCCTTACCTACATTACCTGAGAAAAACACCTCGAAACCAATTGGGAGCCGTAAATCTTATATTATCACATCATGGCCCTATAAAAATAAATTGATTGATAGCATTAATAAAAGAACTGCACCATATTCGAAAAAACTTTGTTTCCTACAAGAAAAAAAAAGGAATATACCTAAAAAATAAGAAATCAAAGGGTAAACAATGAAAAGGAGATTAAGATAAAAAGAAAATGATAAGGAAACAAAAAAGGGAAAAAGAAATGGAAAAATGGTCCCTATAGGAAGGGGAAAATTAAGGATGGATGAAAATGCAGCACTAGTTAAAAAACAGAGAACGAATAAGCATAATTATAGCTATGATGATCGCAGCTCATTTGAAGATGATGAAAAACTTTCTCTCTATGACAGCAGTGATGATAGCATTGATGAAAATGCCGCTGAATGCCTTTTTTGTGGTTGTTTATTTTCATGTGACAAACGGAGAGAGCAGTGGCGTTAATGTATAAGGTGTTTCAGGTGGGCCCATGAAGATTGTGGAGCTGACGAATTTTTTATTTGTAAACAATGTGAAAAGTTTGAATCTAATAACAAAAAGTAAAACAAAACCTGTAGTGTAAACCAACTAATTTGCTTAAAATGTCACTGTTCTTTTTCACCTATTAGTGTATATAGGTAACTGTTATCTAATTACTGTGTACAGTTTTGTTTTTACGAACCTCTCAGTAATTCTAGTTCATATTTAGAGTTGTAGAATGGGGGTCTCATATCAGGACTACTTTTTTCAGACCCCAAAAAAGGAACACTTGTGTTTATAATTTCATACAAGAAAATTGTAAGGTTATTTTAAATTTTCTGTCATTGTTATATGTACTAAAATATATGTATTAAAAGGATATCAAAATGGTACTATAATCCCTCACTTACTTTCCTAGTTCTATATGAAAATAATAAGGGGTCTCATATTCGGCATATACCCTATATATATATACAACATTTAAATCGAATAGAATTTATAAGTATTTCAACTAATATTACATATACTATAATGTATAACATATTTTATTTGATATAGTATGTAGTTAAAAAAACATATTAAGGGCAACTGTACATAAATTATTTTTTTAAAGGAACGTTTTTGGTTTCTTGACTCAAAACATACTCTAGATGATTTTGAAATGAAGTAACACAAAACTGAATATTTCTTCGGCGATTACATTGTGAAATACAATATATTTATGCTCTGTTCTCTGTGCAGTACGTTTGTACTATAAGACCATCTTTTAATGGAGTTTTTCGAAATTCTCGTTCTTTAAAAAATACATAAAATTCCCTCGTACGATATATCAAAGGAATTTTTTACGCGTTAATTTGCTCAAACTTATTAAATTCTGTTCAATATTTTTCCATTCAGAATAAAAGTTCTAAAAACATTACTCCGGGAAAACAAACTGGTATTATAGACCTTTAAATTAATTAAAATATATTGACGCAATTTTTACAAAAAATAAATGGGAGATGAATGATATTGAAACTTTTTCCCTTGCGTTAAAAACGGATAAAATTTTCTAATAAAGCCAATAGTTTAATTCATATATCAAATCTATATCATGATTTAATTTTAATGTTAAAAATTTTGGCCTCACTATTTTAAATTGTTAAAGTAATGTTATATGCAAAAAGGTCTTTATATAATAAATAAATACAGTAATACACAAACAAAGGGAATGACCCAATAATGAATATATACATATATATATATATATATATATATATATATATATATATATATATATATATATATATATATAATCTCCTTAATGGGAGATCTTACAAAGGGGGTATGAAATTTCCCGTTCTAAAGAGGGAATCGGAAAAATGGGCCCCGTAAACAAAGATTAACAGAGTCTGTGGGTTCGAGTCCCGTGCTAGCCGTGGACGTCAGTAGCCGTTCGAAATCGTCTTTAAGCAGTAGGTCTATTATTAAAAAGAACAAGAGAAAGCACCGTATGATAGGCATGTTCTATAGTTCAAGTATTTCTACCTGAGATACGGATTCATCGAGATATTGGGAAGCGAGAGGAATTGTGGTGCGATAACTTTCGGTTATCTCCTGAACTTTTCAATGTTTTTGTTGCTGTTTTTTCTTTGTTAATTTTTCTTTTTCATATTCGTGTACATGGCTCAGCCGTTGGAAATAATAAAAAAAAGTATTTCTACCTGATGCAGTATGTTTCATGATACTATTTACATTTCTCTTAGTGCATATAAATACACATGTATCAGTGGTCGCTGTAGCCCAGTTGGCAAGAGCAGCGGGACAGTTATCTGAACGTCCCTGGTTAGATGCTCGTTGCTGCAAATCTACCGCCGTGTTCACTAATGGTGGCCGGGGCACGTAAAATATGGCGTGGCTACAATGTCCTCCAAAATCTCAAAATTACCTCTGGAGGTGCGGGGTCAAGTGTTCTGTCTGGTCACACGGTTCAAAATTACGGGACCGGTCATTTAGCCAAGTCGGACTCCGACCCCTGTGGTGCTAATTCAAAACAGGGGCCGCACCTTCATCGCCCATAGCCTTCGGGATGTGGCAACGAATGAGGTGTAGTTATGGGGGGTTTATTTTAAATCTTTATAATATTAATTACTGGTTACTTAATAATTAATGAATTGATTAATGAAGGTAGGAATGAATCTTTTACTAATTAAGGAGGGTTTCAGTTAAATTTAAATGCAACAATATTTGCCATTTGGCTGTTAGTGGTTAGTACATTTTAAGTTAGATGGTAAAGTTGCGTTGTGTTTAGCAATAACCCATAAACATATAATAATTATAATTTACCCTAGGTTCATTACTGTCTGCATCACTGTGGTGATTAATGAGCCAAAAGAAAAATGAAATTAAATCTAATAAAAATTACTTAACCTTGGAGAGCACCTAGAAAATAAAATTATTTCACCTAAAAGAAAAAGCTTCAAATCTGCTGAAATAAAAATAAAACCTAAAGCTGAAAATCAGCAAATTTACTAAAAAGGCAAGGACCGACATGACAAAGATATACTTAACATAACAAATTTATTCCTTCCGATTACATTAACAATATTATCACCAATCTGGTAATCAGTTCTATTAAACATTTTTTGGGATACCAATATTAAATCATCAATAATACAATTGCTATAAAAACCAACTTCTATATCCTCGTAACACAATAAAATATATACAATGACAATTCAAAATGAAATGGCTGGCGAATATAAAAAAAACCTGAATTATTCTATATGCAATTGCTCATCTTAAATTCAATTTTACATTTAAATCTAATCTTAATGATGTTGCTGCAGCTTTAATCAAAGGTAGAGAGGTTATGGATAGAATTTATAGAAGTAAAGGAAGGAAAAGAAATTCACCCGTCGCGTCACTTCATCGTCGGGATCTTAGCGTTGTATCGAGGCCAGAGCTTCCAGCCCCGACCCCTCGGTTTTTCGCCCTCGCCTCTACGTCCAGGATCCAGAAATTTTCTCCTTTTTTTTCAAACTCCCGCGCTCCGAGTCAGCACCTTGTCACACTTTCCATCAGTCCGGTGAAACCATCCTCCACACCAAATAGTTCTTTGATGCTCAGTGAATTGTAATGGCCGAAATGAGGGGGGAAGGCTACAGGTGGCACTCTTGCACTCTGCAATTGTTTATACAATTAATTTTTTTCCACCCCTCATCTCGTTCTTGTTGGTTATTTTAATTTCCTGGCGGCCTGGTCATCCACCCGGCGATGTATCCCTGCGCGCCTTGCATCTGACCTTCCAAAATTTCTCCCCGTTCGAAAAAGGGCTTTAGCGGACGTATTGGGTTACCGATAGTGGGGGAGGCTTTCAAAACTGTTGCTAGGCGCTGGGTCATTTTTTTAAGGATAGAAGAAAAGCAAAGAATATTTCTAAGACCTTTACCATTTAAATTACAAAACGCCAGCCAAAAAAAACAATAAAAAAAATATGCCAACCATTCACAAGGTTCATAAATAAAACTTATTAATTTATCAATATTAACAATAAGGTATAACCTGTGATGATCTATTTCAAACTTAATTCTTCTCAATGTCAAAACATTTAGAGAAACTTGCGCACCTTCTCCAAATGCGATGACATTAATCAAATCAATTAATATCTGATCACCACAAGTATAACCCTTACATATATTTAGCAGAGGCTTAATAAATTGATTAAAACATAGCACAATCGTTACTAAAATTTACTTACTTTACTAATTTATTTATCTGAATACCCGATATTAATATTAACTTTAATCACTTCCAAAACTATTAATTATCATCACAACAAATACCTCCTTTTCCGCGAGAAAAAAAAATTTGGCACAAATTTTTTTTTAATAAAAAAACACAGATCACCGTGGAAAAATTTCACGAATTAAAAGAATTGACTAAAGTATAAAATTTCATTACACAATGTGATATATTGTTCCCATTCGACCCGGGTCACATAACAAAACACATATACATGAGAGATTACTTATTAAACAAAAATATAACCCATGGAATATCTAGCATAATACCCGAAAAAAATTTCATTACCACAATTGTATATAAAACAAGCAAAAATGAAACATTGAACACCTAACATATATCTAAAACAATTCATTACCACAACTGTATGCTCAATTTACAATTAAACCATATGCACTAAAAAAACTGCATAGTAAAATAATCCTCCTCGGTTAAAACAATCAGTTCAAAAACATTACATCCTGTCCACCGTTTACTTCTATAATTTGAAATTGACAGTGCGACCATAGCATACAATCCGAAACAAATTTTAAAAAAAGTATGCTTAACACAAATAAACGAAACCTCTTCGAACAAAACTCAATACAAAATTCTCTCTTACGAAATTGATTATCACTGTTCAAACAAAATTAACATGTTTACTGTTCAACCTAAAAAAAAAATGTATATGAAACATGTGAGACAGGTGTACAAAAATTACAACTTTAACCGTACATATAACAAATAAAAATTTTAACCTCCCGTACACCCTAGTATACATTACAAAACCAGGTAATTGATAGAAATTTGAGACCTATCGTTAACTACACCACTATTTACTCCTACTAATCCAAATTCAATTCCAGCCTGCGAAGATAGACTCTTCGTCCCTCGCGGCAATGAAATTCTAATAAGCTTAGTAAAAATTAATGATTAAAGCCTGAGGCCATGTCTAACGTTCATTAACCTCCTGTACACCTTAGTACACACTACAAAACTAAGTAAATGATAAAATTTTGAAACCAATATTTAACTACTCCACCATTTACTCCTACCAAACCAAAAGTATTTCCAGCCTGCGAAGAGAGACTCTTCGTCCCTCGCGCCAATGAAATTCTAATATGCTTAGTAAAATAATGCTTAACACAAGAAGCCCTGTCTAACGTTTAATTGCATAAACCGAACTGAACAGACCAACGCAAGCATACCTACTAAAATAACATAACCAAACTTATTCAAAAAACCGTATGCCCTACTTAAATAAACAAAAACCGGTCGAATCGAATCACAGTCGATCCCCAAAAGTCATGCTGATCCGTTCAAAACAGAATATGCACATGAAACATTGTAGACAAGAGCACCAAAAAAAATTTAACATCCACCCTACAAATAAACAAAATTTTCGGACACCTTAGTATGCCTTACAAAAGAAATTAAACAATATTAAATTAAGCTAAAGCTCTGCAAAAACTAAATTGGTATTGAATCCAACAAATCCCTGACATGAGAAACTGAACTTATTAGGTACTGAAAGACCACAACATTCAAAATTTCCCAGCCTGTGACATTGAAGTTGAATATTAACCCCCATTTTAATTAAATTTGTAAACAAACCCAACTGGTATTAAATCCAAACATATACCCGACATGAGAAACTGAATTTATTAGGTACTGAAATGACCGCAGCATTCAAATTTCCCAGCCTGTGACATTGAAGTTTGAATCTTAAACCCAATTGTAACTAATTTCGTGTGAAAAACAATATCATTAACTATTATATGAAAAAAATTTAATGTAATTTTCAATCTGTCCAAGAACCCCACTAAAACTACTTCCCGTTTTACCATGAGACCAGCTCTAAATGGCAAGAGGAAAGCAGAAAAAACTTAGCACCTGGCAAGACAAAAAAAACTCGTGATATGAAGCCCAAAATAACCAAAAAAACAATCTGACCTGTAGAATTGCAATTAAAAATTTATCAATACTTAGTATGCAAATATACTATGGAAAACATTGTAAAAGAAACACAATTTAACACCTCAAATCAAATATTATACTTAAAATCACTAGCATAGTAATCGAAAACGTTAAAACAACAAAATACCAATAAAAATATCTATCAATGTTTAAAGATGTTAAAAAAATATTCAATATTCAATATAAAAGCAAAATATATAGGAATGTAAAAATAACTTCCAAATCAAGATGTATCCTTAAATGCACTAACAGAACAATACTCTTAAGTAAAACACCAAAAAAACATTTATATCGTTCAATAATTCAAAATGTCAAAAAAATCAATATTCAAAATAAATGCACAAAATATCGGAATATAAGAAAAATTTCAACCTAAAAATTTACATCATGTTTCAAATATCAAAAATAATAATAGCCATAACCACATAAAAATCATATGAACCAAAAAAAATCCGTGCCAAAATAAGATTAAGCCTCTACTATACCAAAATTTAATATGTCATGCCGTCTCACCGAAAGAAAGGATAATGGAAAAAAAAAATGGCTCATTTGCAAACAGTCTTCACAACTGGTACCATTTGAAGAAAAAGAAAATGGCACAGCGTGGATAGGTCACAGGCGCCATTTGTGGCAACGAATGAGGTGTAGTTATGGGGGGTTTATTTTAAATCTTTATAATATTAATTACTGGTTACTTAATAATTAATGAATTGATTAATGAAGGTAGGAATGAATCTTTTACTAATTAAGGAGGGTTTCAGTTAAATTTAAATGCAACAATATTTGCCATTTGGCCGTTAGTGGTTAGTACATTTTAAGTTAGATGGTAAAGTTGCGTTGTGTTTAGCAATAACCCATAAACATATAATAATTATAATTTACCCTAGGTTCATTACTGTCTGCATCACTGTGGTGATTAATGAGCCAAAAGAAAAATGAAATTAAATCTAATAAAAATTACTTAACCTTGGAGAGCACCTAGAAAATAAAATTATTTCACCTAAAAGAAAAAGCTTCAAATCTGCTGAAATAAAAATAAAACCTAAAGCTGAAAATCAGCAAATTTACTAAAAAGGCAAGGACCGACATGACAAAGATATACTTAACATAACAAATTTATTCCTTCCGATTACATTAACAATATTATCACCAATCTGGTAATCAGTTCTATTAAACATTTTTTGGGATACCAATATTAAATCATCAATAATACAATTGCTATAAAAACCAACTTCTATATCCTCGTAACACAATAAAATATATACAATGACAATTCAAAATGAAATGGCTGGCGAATATAAAAAAAAACCTGAATTATTCTATATGCAATTGCTCATCTTAAATTCAATTTTACATTTAAATCTAATCTTAATGATGTTGCTGCAGCTTTAATCAAAGGTAGAGAGGTTATGGATAGAATTTATAGAAGTAAAGGAAGGAAAAGAAATTCACCCGTCGCGTCACTTCATCGTCGGGATCTTAGCGTTGTATCGAGGCCAGAGCTTCCAGCCCCGACCCCTCGGTTTTTCGCCCTCGCCTCTACGTCCAGGATCCAGAAATTTTCTCCTTTTTTTTCAAACTCCCGCGCTCCGAGTCAGCACCTTGTCACACTTTCCATCAGTCCGGTGAAACCATCCTCCACACCAAATAGTTCTTTGATGGTCAGTGAATTGTAATGGCCGAAATGAGGGGGGAAGGCTACAGGTGGCACTCTTGCACTCTGCAATTGTTTATACAATTAATTTTTTTCCACCCCTCATCTCGTTCTTGTTGGTTATTTTAATTTCCTGGCGGCCTGGTCATCCACCCGGCGATGTATCCCTGCGCGCCTTGCATCTGACCTTCCAAAATTTCTCCCCGTTCGAAAAAGGGCTTTAGCGGACGTATTGGGTTACCGATAGTGGGGGAGGCTTTCAAAACTGTTGCTAGGCGCTGGGTCATTTTTTTAAGGATAGAAGAAAAGCAAAGAATATTTCTAAGACCTTTACCATTTAAATTACAAAACGCCAGCCAAAAAAAACAATAAAAAAAATATGCCAACCATTCACAAGGTTCATAAATAAAACTTATTAATTTATCAATATTAACAATAAGGTATAACCTGTGATGATCTATTTCAAACTTAATTCTTCTCAATGTCAAAACATTTAGAGAAATTTGCGCACCTTCTCCAAATGCGATGACATTAATCAAATCAATTAATATCTGATCACCACAAGTATAACCCTTACATATATTTAGCAGAGGCTTAATAAATTGATTAAAACATAGCACAATCGTTACTAAAATTTACTTACTTTACTAATTTATTTATCTGAATACCCGATATTAATATTAACTTTAATCACTTCCAAAACTATTAATTATCATCACAACAGGGACTTGATCTGATGCTACTGTCGGTCAAGGGGCATAAACAACAACAACAACACATGTATCAGTTTGCATTAAGATTCGTGAAAAAATATATTTTTTACCTTGAGTTAAATTTCCATAATTCAAGTATGGAAACATAACTTGAGTTATGGAAAAATAATTCAAGGTAAAAAATATCTTTTTCCACTAATATTAAATTGCTATTTTTAAATTAAACTATCTATTAAACTCCCTTTGGTCGCAGAAATTCGAGGAAAATACTATCTCTTCCTATCTCTTTCTACTAACAATTTCACTGCCAAATGATGTTAGGCAAGCTCCAACAAAATAAAGATATTTTCAGAAGTCGAGGGCTAAAATTTGTGCATGGACTTCTACTTAAACTTGTTGCTGTTGCTGTATGCATGTGTATGTATATGTTTTGTTAATAGTTTTGAACCTCGATCTATCGTTTTCAAGGGGCCTATTGCAATGAACGATAAATGCGGGAAAACTATGGGTGATTAAACATAACAAAGAAATTTTATCATTGGGACTGGATGAAATAAACGACACATACGGGAAAACGATGATTCCGGGAATGATCTATAGAAGTTCACTATATAATATATATAGTATACGTATCACCGTGTGTGTATGTATATTAATGTGCGCACGTATCTGTGTGTGTTTATGTATGAGTATATATATTGTATGTATATAACTGTGTAATTATGTGCACATACTTGCAATATGTATGTGAGTATTTTGAATTCACACACACACACATATATATACAAGTATATATATATATATATATACAAGTATATATATATATATATATATATATATACAGTGGAATCTCGATCTATCTTTTCAAGGGACCGACTAAATTGAACGATAAATACAGGAAAACGATACATGCGGGAACATAGCAAATCAGTATGATCGTCGGTACTGCGTGAAATAAACGACACATACGGGAAAACGATGATTCGGAGAACGATCGATCGAGATTCCACTGTATATATATATGTATATATATATATATATATATATATATATATGTGTGTGTGTGTGTGTGTGTGTGTATATGTATATATATATATATACATACATGCATATATATATATTCCTTTAGGGGTATTTATTCCTTCTTAGTGTTCGTCTCCTCATCCCTTTCAACAGGTATAGAACAGGAGAGGTATTATCCGTAATGAAACCGTAGACCAGCTCTCGGTTATTAGAAACAGCATCTTCTCTGGAATCAATGAAACGAGCCATTTCCACTTTCACATATCTCTCCCTCTCTGTCTACCTGAATGCGGTCAGTGAACAAAGTACCCTCGCGTTTCCATTGATATGGAAAGCTGTGTTACTGGCCATTCATTCCTGCAAGCGGGCTATCATCTGTTGCCGGAAAAGGCTCTTTATTCCGCCGAGCCATAGAAGATGTACGGAACGGGGAATTATAATCTGCGAATTTCTAAAGCGGGAAGACTCTCTTCGCATAATGGCTAAAAAATGCTACATTGTTTCCACTTTGTATTCATTTCTAAGAGGCCATACATTTCAATTCCGGTGCGTAAATCACCGGGGCTGCATTTATCTAGGCAAATTCGTACACTCCAAATACATATAATAGGATATACTTAATTAACTTTCTGAGCCGTACGCAAATTTTAATCATTCCAGATTATTTCATCGAAAACTAGCGATACTAAGTAGAGAGAACGCGAGTTTAGGAACGTTACACGGTACACGGCTGCCGAAAATTTGATTTACGTACATTTTTCTCTAACCCTAGAAGGTACAGTAAATTATTTACTGAATTGGATTTTAGTGTTTGTTATTAAAGCTGAACTGCTGTCAAGCTTCGGAAGGAGGTACCCTGGAGGAGGTTTCTTTTTATCTGTGTGTGAATCATTCCTTAAAGCACCCCAAATCTTTCACTCTGGTGATTGTGCAGAATAATTCTTGAATTTTGTGTCGTCTATTTCATTCTAAAAAGGATGAAAATGTTTCCATTTTGTTGTAGGTTTATATTTAAGTGATTATTGCTTTAATGGACTGCATTGGTATTGTACACTCTTTAGACTACGGTGATGAAATTGTTTGATGATCGTAAGTTAAAAGTAATTCAAGGGGGGGGGGGGGTATCTAGCAACAGTTAGAATCAGCTTTCTAATTTTTTTTGGAGGGAGGACGGCATATTAAAAAAAATAGTTTTTCTAAAGACATTTCTTATTGGACTAATTCTTAAGAAACATTAAACACTCTTGCTATAGAAACTTTTGAACAGCTGCTTAATTTCCTTGCTATCCCCATTTTAATATTCATATTTGCAATTCTATATTATTTTAAAATATCTTTAAATCTGCACATACAATATTTCAAATGGTATAATACGTATGTAATATGTTATATATATATATATATATATATATATGTAATGAATCCAAAGGAGATATGTCGGACCAGGGCAGGCGAATGGAATACAGGCCTGACTTCATAGCATTTCGGATTCGGGGTGTAGTCGTGGAGAGCTGCTGGGGGAGGCACACAGACAGGAAAAACGTACTTCCATCGTCTTAAATTTATTTTATTCTTGGATCACTCACTGGACAGCTTACAACATTTGTCGTGCCTTACACTTAGGCACGGATATATCACATTTCTGACAGTCAATTACATCGGAAGCCGCTGGAGCTGTACATAATGGTTAAAAAAAACCGCAGCGCAAAAACTACATGTTGCCAGGCCCTAGATCAGACACAGAAGACGTGCGAAACTCTAGTTCTATGCCCTTGAGTACATGCGCGCTGAAATTCCAATTAGCTTAAACGTGACACCTGACCCCGATCACGCCACCTCGGATGAGTTCACGAGGATCACGTCATATTCTAGAACACTCTTCTTATATAACCTGTAGGCGAGTAGCTTGTTTAAGGGGAAAACTACTAGATTAATTTGGTATTTAGTTCGAATTGAGGGATAATGTTCTATTGCGGTAGGACAAAGTTAATGAAGGAAAACGATTGAAATTCGTTTCATATATATATATATATATATATATATATATATATATATATATATATATATATATATATATATATATATATATATATGTATATGTATATATATATATATATATATATATATATATATATATATATATATATATATATATATATATATATATATATATATATATATATATATATATATATATGTATATATGTATATATATATATATATATATATATATATATATATATATATATATATATATATATACAAAAAATACATAAAAATACAAAAAATATGATGGAAAGGATAAGGTTCTAGCCAAACCGTACCGAGAGAAGAGAGCTCTGGATGATACTGCAGTGTATACAGCAAGGTGAGAAGCGCAAATGGCAGCTGGTTTCCTGCAGAGGAGGTGACACGGGCTGGAGAAGACACCGATATGACGCAGGTGGTCCGCAAGGAAATCTTGCCCAGTCGTAAAAGGGAAAGCAGCAACAACCTTTTTTCCCCGAACAAATTTGTACTTATTTGTGATGTGTAATCTTCTAATCCTGGTCAAGAAACAGTTGTTTTCTAATTGGCAATCGCTAGAATGGCTGCTGTAGGGCTGATAGGGAATAAAGATATGTTTGAACTAGAAAAGTGCTGCAACGCGATAAGAATTGCTTAAACTTCACCGCTGATATGGGAAAGAGCAGTGTTATATATTTCCAGTGGCAGATAATGGGAAATAGGATTTAAAAAAATTAAGATATATGTCACCCTCTTCCTGCTGGGTTTTTAGTCTACGAGATTTATCAAAATATTTTCGCCAGAGAGAGACAAATTGTAATCTGATAAGTTTTCAGTATGGTTTTACGGCCGAATATGCAATTTCTATAAACAATTCTCCTCTTCTGTGTAATAGTTATAGATTTCATTGATACTGGGACTATTCTAAGGGCCTGTTTTTGTAACCCTTCCATTCTGGCAATTAGGGTTTTTGATGTAGTAATAAGGGAACAGAAACTACCTAACATAGCATGTTTAACAAATGATCTTTGAATCGTCAATAGTGAATAGCTGGCGCAACCCCATCTAGCAACTACCAGCCTCTTAAATATGGATGGATATTTATGAAATCTTTTACCTCCATTCGTCACTATCAGGTACTTCCATGAGGAAGGCAGTTAAAGGTGACTCCCAATTATTTTAAACTCTGGTAATGTTGAAAAGCAGTGTCCTTGCTTTTAAATCTGATTGAGTAAGACTTTGACAAAGCAGAATTGTCAGGCAAGCAGACTTACCTGTATTAACCCTCATGTCCTGTATACATCACGTATGCAATTTCTTTAGAGCGTTGATGAGAACGTTTGGAGCATTGTAGATTAGTTCCAAATTCTTACGATCAGTTTTTCTTTGGAGTAGATTCCCAAATGACGCGGCCATCGGCACAGTCACAGCTCTCTTAGAAAGGCTTATTTGAAGTTGAATCATGAAATAGCATCACCGTATTGAAATTTAAATATCGCTAACCTGTAAAGTTAAAAAACCAACGAAGCAGACTATCGGATATACCAGTACGGGGCAGTTTCTCTACGAATCAGGCCTTACAACCTGAATCGTAGGCTCCCTTTAAATCAATAAATATGGCAATTGTAATTTGTATCTTATCCAGACTTATAACCTATACTTTGGAAAGGAGCAGCCACATGATCTTCCGGTGAACGATATTGCCTGTAGCCAGCCTGGGTAAGACCTAGTAAGTTTTCAATAAACCATTTTAAACGATTGATTATTGACCATATTTTCCATCAGTTTGACGAGGAAATTGGTCTGTAGCTATCCGGATGGATGGACTTTTTTTCTGTTTCAAAAATGGTATAATAGTTTGGTCCGTACCTGAAGGTGACACCACCTCTGATATCGGAAGATACCATTAGCAAGTAAATCATTAACAACTAAACTGCACTGGACAGAATCAGCATACTTACTGTGTCGAGAGATTAAGACTATTGGTACAGTTCATTATTAAACGTTATTCGGTTGTATGGGAAAATTCTGTTTAAACATGTTAACATGTTGTTTATAGGACACTTTTAATTTAATAAAAAAATATCATAACAAAATCAATATTTTTTTTTCTAATGACAAAAATATTTATTAAATCAAGAGTGGTAGTTGTCGTTAAAGATTAAAATATTCATCGTTAGCTACAATAAAATATGCGTCGTTTTAAGAATATCATACTAAAACATCATTCCATTCAGTCAAAATTCTCGCACAGAGTAATGTCCTTCAGATTTAGACAGGAATTAAGGGAACGAATCGCCACAAAATTATAGAATACCCTATTCAATAATACTGTACCGCAGGGGTGTCAAACTCAAAGGCTATCTTGGGCCAAACAAACAAGGTTTAACTATAGGTGGGTCGCAAAAAAAAAATCAATATTAATAGAAATTAATATTGATTGCGTCGGTTACATGACTGCCCTATGGCTCAACTTTTTCGTATTGGTGTTTCTCCTAGTCCCTAGTAGTTTATTTACCTAATTACAGTACATTCAACATAAATATATGCATTTTGTTTAACAATAGCAAATAAGAGTATCATTTAAAAAACATTTTGCGAATTCTTCCTATCTTATTATAATTCTGCGTCGGTTATTTTATTATATATTATTGTGTGCCAATATATTGGCCGGGCTTCAAAAATGTTCATCGCGGGTTTGACACCCCTGCTGTACCGGAACATCCCCGTTTAAAGGGCGTTGCGGTGTTAAGACTTATAACCAGACATGACTGCCCTATGGCTCACCTTTTTCGTATTGGTGTTTCTCCTAGTCCCTAGTAGCCACCTTTGGGGGCTTGATGTGCCTATTGACAGAGAATACATTCTTCATTGTAGGACAATCCGCAGCAGTTCCGAATGTAGGAGATATTGGAAAGCCCGAGGCATCCTAGAAAGATGACATTTGTTTTCAAGTTTACTTGTTCTTTTGTGTTTACTTCTTTCTGTCAAATCCTTTCTATTGGAATTTTTTTAAAAAATATATGAATAGTTCCTTACTAAACGCAAATAAGACCTATATTAAAATATTGTTAATGCTGATATGTAATAGAACTTTGATTTTAATATCAAAAAACGAAACTTTATTTGTTATTAAAAGAGGTAGCAAACAGATTCGAAATGCTTGGGTTTTTCTTTTTTATAAAGCAAAAACATTTATTAACAGCAGTTGTAAAATAGACTTCATATTAATAGTTTCTTTACTAAATTTTAACATGACGCACACTAAAATTCTGCTTACAGATGCTATATTATTCGTAGAGTACAATTTTCATTTAAATTTTTTTTAAAAATTGCAAAAGCGAAACTAATTTGTAGGTTGTCTGAAAATGTTAATTATTAAATTCGAAATGGTTGCTTCAATTGGTACCCTAAAAAATATTCATCATCATTTTGCCGGTAATAACTATTATAAAATTTACCCTAAAGAAATGCATTCATCATTTTTTACCATGCGAATATGCCCTGCTCAGTAAAGGAAGTGTAAACTAGTTTCACTACGAAAATCAAAATTGGTGTGTCTAAAAAGGTTTATTATTAAATTCATTCAAAAAATGTTTATCAGGGACTACAGTAAAATTTACCTTAAATAAATATATGCATCATTTTTTACGAATATTAACTAGATTAAAATGTTCCCTAAAGTAATATATTGATCACCTTTTTTACTGGTACAATATGTGCAAATGAGCATTGCTCAATGAAGATATTGTAGATAGTTTTAATACTAAAATCTAAATCGGTGCGTCTAAAATGGTTAATTATTAAATTCGGAATGATTGTTTCAATTGCATAGAAAATTTTTATATCAGTAACTATAATAAAGTTTACCCTAAAGAAATATATTCGTCTCTTTTTATCGGTACAGAATTCGCAAATAAGACCTGCTGTCTGAAGAAAGTGTAGACTAGTTTTCATACTAAAATCAAAATGGGCATGTAGAAAAAAGTGAATTATTAAAATCAGACTAGTTGTTTTAATTACATGCAAAAAGTATATATCAATAACTGTAATTTAATTTACTCTACAGAAATATATTTGTCTCTTTTTATCAGTACAAAATTGCGAATAAGACCTGCTCACTGAACAAAATGTAGACTAGTTTTAATACTAAAATCAAAATTTGCGTGTAAAAAAAAGTGTATTATTAAAATCAGAATAGTTGTTTTAATTGCATGCAAACAGTATATAACCTTAACTACACTAATATTTACCCTACAGAAATATATTCGTCTCTTTTTATCGGTACAAAATTTGCGAAAAAGACCTGCTCACTAAACAAAGTGTAGACTAGTTTTGATATTAAAATCAAAATTGGCGTGTAGAAAAAAAGGGAATTATTAAAATCAGAATAGTTCTTTGAATTAAATGCAAAACGTATTTATTAGTAACTACCCAAATATTTACCCTACAGAAATACATTCATCATCTTTTTTTTTACCAGTTCTAAATTAGCGGACGAACCCTGCTCACTGAAGAAAGTGTAGACTTGTTTTAATACCAAAATCAATATTTGTTTCTATAGCCATGGCGAGCACTAATATAGCGGGAATGAAATGGCGGTCAATAACGAACGGCATTCCGTGCTGCACAATTGTCGTTTCCAAAGCCGCTATCCCACTTTAATTGCCGGGATTAAAAGGCCTCTGCGCTGCGAGGGCTTCGTTTGAAGCTTTGACGTTATCTTTTAACCCGCTGATCTCTGATAATGAGAAAAGATGTGGGGTTGGGATGTTATAAGTAAGCACTTTTTCGCCCTTGAGTGGGAGGAAAATAGAATGGACACACTTATTTCCCTTTTTTGCTTCCGTTTTAATCAAATTCGAGAAAACGATAGGTTGCATTTTAAAGGCCTATTTTGTGGGGGATTTGAGATAGTGAATTTGACATGAAAAAGAACAGCAGTGGATTTTTAAACGTGTATGTTATGAATATTGATTAGGCCAAGGCATCACATGCATTTGTGATAAGAGAAGTGCGTGGGCTTAACTGCCCTCTAATCTTCAACTATTTATTTTTTGAAACATTTATTTTTTGAATTATTTTTTTAAACAAGCTTAACACATGTAGAAGTAAATAATTAAGTAAATAGACAGTATACCGATAGTAGGATCCTGTGTTAGCAGAGAGAGATAACAAGAAATTTTAGAAAATAAAGTTAAAAACACAAACACATTTTTTACCTTAGGCTATGTACAAACAGCCTGCGTAATATGTTTATAGAACTTTTTATATTACTTTTTACCTTAGATAAACTATGTATTAATTTATATATCTATCTATCTATATATATATATATATATATATATATATATATATATAATTTTATAACCCTCCAATTATTATTTTAAATGCAAACTTCTATTTAAACTTCTAATGAAATTTTTATGATCTTTCTTGTGATATAAATTTTATAACCCTCAAATTATTATTTTAAATGCAAACTTAAAAAAAGTTACTAAAACAGCTTAAAAATTTAATTTTAAAAAATCTAAGAAGAATTTTTCAAAAATCTTTCTTAGTTCACCCTTACCTTATAAGAAGAATCGCCATGCACAATTTCAGCCCTTTAGGTCCAGCGGTTTGGTCTGTGCGTTGTATGTCAGTCAGTCAATCAGTTACGGAACTTTTATATATATACATTATTATTATTATCATTATTGTTATTATTAATATTATTTAATTTCTCTCATAAAAGGTAAAATAAAGGGTTTTTCTGATTTTTAAAATATCAGTAATTTTTTTTTAAAGTTATTTTTAATGAAATGTGCAGTAAGGTAAATCTGACTATCTCAAAAATACCCATACGTAAACTGTGTTAAAATTTAGATATTTTTAAGGAGAATGGTGGATAATGAAAGTTTAGTTAAACTAAAATGACAGTGAAGAAATATCAGATAAACTTAAGACATGTAACAGGAAACAGAGGTTGAATTAGCCATTTAAATAAGAAAGCATTATGTCTGTTTCAATTCTAATCGGATTAAGATTTCTTTTATTTTTTTTCAATGGTGTTTTGAGTAGTAAATTTAGAAATTCAAATTCAGCAAATTTGGAAGAATAGTCATAAAATTTCTTCTATCAGCTTTTGACATATTTGACTGTTAGAAAGAAAATGTTATAAACTGAGAATCGTAACACTTGTAAGAAACGTTTCATGAATAAATTTGTATATATTAAAAAATGAAACATTTTTAACATAAAAGTATAATGACAGTTTTGATCAAACCAGACTATTTTTCTGGGTTAATATATTATAGATATTTTATTTGTTGATTACTTTTTATAATTTGTAAGATACTGTTTTTCTGCAAAAGTTCTATTAACCATAAACTTATAAGTTGCTCGTATGTACATTTTGTTTAATTAAAACTATTTACAAGGATCATATTATACAAGAGTTCCGTTCCGTAGAACCATCGCACATAGATTAGAGCAGAGGTGGCCAACCTTTTTAGGAAGAGTGCCACTACCTGAAAAAAAAAATATTATGCGTGCCACTTCCAACTTTTCCAACATACAAAAAATATAAAAGGTGAAAAAATGTTATTTATAGGCTGATTATGAGATTTTTTCACAAATAACACATTTTTTTTTAAATCTGAGTAGTGGAGATTTTAAATATAATATAATAAATAAAACAAAAATACAAACTTAGGTTTTATTGTTAATAAACATTTTTAAAGGTTCAGTCAGTTAGGTTATGTATAAAATAAAATGAATAACTTGAAACGTTTAATTCTAAAAAATTATTTAACAGTCAGTACTTAATTAATGTGGCTTTTGAATTTGTAGTTTTTTTACCACGTCATCTATATTAGGTTTAGTTCTTGAAGATGCTAGCAAAATTAAGTGTTTTGGGTGCATATCAATTAATCTTGATCGATATTTTGATTTTATTATGTTCATAATAGAAAACATTTGTTCACAAACATATGTTGATCCAAACCTACAACAATACCTGACAGCCAAATCGTGTAAATTTAGAAAATTGCTTGGTGCAAATTTTCCATGACCCCGCTGTCTTAGCGCATGGTTGTACTGGTGTCAAGCAGTGCCGCTTTCCTGCGCTGTTATTTTCAGGAGCGTATGAGTAGGGTTTTTAGAGATTTTGACAAATTATTATTGTTTCAAATTTCTTAATTTTTCAATAAGTCTCCGCGTGCCACACTGTAGCACGCGTGCCGCGGGTTGGCCACCCCTGGATTAGAGGGAGCGAGAACATAACATAGTCCAAATTGAGACCTTAGTCTCCTCGAATTTCGGTGTCCGTTAGTACGTCAACACATAATCATAGTTCAGTCTATATTGTCCCTTGCATCCTGCGATCTCCCTTTTTACCATGTTTTTATTAACTTGCTTTCTTGTTTGTGTGTATGTGTGTTTGTGTGTGTGTGCTTGTCAAGTACAAATCTTGCAATCGATTTTTAACTAACTTCCCGACTAGATAGACATTTGAAACTTTTAGAATAGCTCAGAACACGATGACAATGCATTTTTTAATACTTTTAGCCATCTTTAAGCATAATTAAATTAATTTTCAGTTATTTTCAGTTAATTTTGTTTTGTAGACTGGTGCAGCCATCTATTGGCCGGAACGGGAACGAAAAGTTATATGCAATTTAACTTCTAATTAACTTCATTTTCTTTCAAGTTGATGGGATAATTCATCAAAAAAAATTTTAAAAAGTATTTAGTAATACATAGAATTGTCAAGTTTATATGATTCACAGAAAATTTAAAAACATGGTATATAAAAAGTTCTTTTTATCTTGTAATTATTTTTCCTTTTCATTCGAAGCCTTCTGGAACTTTCTCGTCATTTCCACACCACTCCCTTTCAGGTTTCTGCCTCCGCCTGGACCACCTACCGTGGATGTCGCTTTCCACCCTAGCTCATCTGCAGGTGCCGACACTTGTTTGCAGATTTTAACCCGCGAGTCCGCGGTCCGCACTTTTATGTGCTAATCATCTTCTGCTATCCATTTTAAGTGATGTGTCCATTTCTATTAGTATCGGAACAGTCCTCTTTTAAAAAGTTCTTTCAGACCCCGTCACCTGTGCGAGCTTCTTTAAGTTGTTAATGATCCTGTCGATCGTACTTAAACTAGTCACATCTTTCCGTATGAAGGATAAGTCAGGTGCGAGCCTGACAAACCGCTTTACTTTTAGCAATGCATTCCTTACGACATAAATGCATTTGTCTGTATTAGCCTATGAGAACAAAAAAAAAGAAAAAAATTAAGAATTTTGTTAGTTTATTATATAACGAAAATAGTTTTTTATTTGTTCAAATTCAGCGGTTTGCAATGTGTAAAACTTTCACCGGCTTTGATAACTGGTAAATGGTAGTTACATCATTTTCCATGTGTTTAAATATGATTTTCTCAGTAATCCCATACAAAATTCTATGTATTTTTATATGTATGGATTATTTGTAAGAATACAAGTAATACAGCATACGTACATGCATAAATGTTTTTTTCTTCGGAATTTTGTTAAATTCTCTTGATTACAATCTTGTGAATTTCGGATGCTGACATAATTATTTGTCCCAGGATAAAATATTTATTTTCAGAGAATTATTTAACTATTAAAAATTATCTGGTTCTTTTATCAACGCTGAAGAGCCAGAGTAACAAAGAAATAAATGCACATTTATACTATTTTCTGACGTGTAAATTATTATTAAAAAATCGCAATAAAAATCAATGTTCATACTTATCAAATAATAGAATCGATTTTTTCTATACTCATCACTTTTTTTTTTTTTTAATCAAAGAAGAAAAGAATATATTTGTTCTTTTGTCAACAGTAATGTAATTCTCTTTCTTGATGGGGCAGAGGTATTCTTTTGATTTCCTTTTATTGTTTCTATGGCATATTATTTTTTAATTGATCTTTAAGGAATTAATTTACGGTAAAAAATAATCTATGCAATATCAGTAAGTATAATCTATGCAATATAAGTGTATGATAGGTAAATGAACTGAACGCCTACGGAAAAAAGCCTATTATTAGATTATTGAGTTATTGAAAAAACATATTCACATAATTTAAGGCTTTGAATGTCCTTTTTGTCTTATACTGCATTCTTTCAAATTACATTATTAGCAAAATAAAATGCACAAATGATCTTTCATTAAGAAAATTTTGTATCACGTTTCAGCCTACAAGAATTCTAGATATAATGCACATTTTTGTATGGAAAATAAAAATTAAGAATCTAAATTTAGTATATTCATTTTTTTTTTGCCTAACTTTGTTTATAATACCTCTAAATTACAACCCCAAATGTATTTATGTACTGAGTCTAACAAAAGTGTTATTTTCCCGCAATTCATCGTGGGCGTTCGGAAATCATACATCCGTCTCAATTGTTCCTTTCGACCGAAGATTTATTTTACTTTTTATTTTCACCAAGCGTAGGGAGTTAAATATATGAAACATTTTATACCTGTTTACTGTTTTTTAAGAGTTACTGAAGTTTATATTTTGTTTGACAATATTATTAATGTTCCGGCGAAATTTCATCCCGCAAACAATTTTCATCCTCTATGCAGGCCTTTTTGTTTATTATAATATATATATATATATATATATATATATATATATATACATGTGTGTGTGTGTGTGTATATATATATATACACACGCACACTTGTGTTGTATTAGAGCTCAGATTTCCTCATTGAATTAAAAGGCAATATGCCAAGTTTATGGTACAGGCTTAAGTATGAAATATGAGGATAAAAAGAAAAGTACCTTTTACTACAATTGCATCCATGTACAGAGTGTCACTTGTCAGGAAGTAGTCGAAGTTTTATATAGACCAAAAGTATTTATCAGGCTAAGATTAGAAACGAATTCCTCGTTATTCACATATTTATATCCCTTTTATAGTTTTCAGTTTTTCAGATTTCAGTGCCACGTGACAGGAAAAAGAGATACTACTTTATTGAATGTTTAGAATTTTCAGACTTCCTTTTATAACTAAAGGAAGTCTGCACTGAATGCATAAAAAATACAAGTGAAATATTTTCTATACATAATGGCTTTTTTTATTTTTTCGTGCACGCTCCATGCCATATTTAAGGTTTATTGACTTTCATCTCCGCCAGCGACCAAATTGCTTTTCCCAAAGCGTCCGCATTTCTCCTCGCCGAAATGACAAAAGCAATTACTTTGTGCTTTCAGGCAAAATATTTGAACTCGTTTCAGTGTGGCGCCTTCCCATATTAACACCTACGCTCCAATTAGTATTTATATCAAGTCCTCATTCACAAAGCACCCGCATTCAATGAAGAGCATGCTCCAGACTGCGGAGCATTGTGGAAGGGAAGTACCCTACCCGCATAGCCAAGAGGGGTCTGTTGAAGATCAAAAGCGATCCGGTGAAGCAAGCGACACTGCTGCACACCCCGCCGAGTGAAAACCCTCCCCCAAAACCTCCCTCCCATGCAACGAAAATAACAAAAAAAGGGACCTCGCGACCAAAAGTGTTTTGAAAACCAACAGACTGGACAATGGACCCAGTTCTTTCAATTGAAGGTGGGATGGATCGAACATTAATCCGTCTTCTAGGCTACTAAACGCGTTTCACGCACATGCGGACTCGGCTTTTGTTAGCAGACGACGCAGTCCCCACCCCCAAACCCCTCGCACAGAAGTGCTAGAAGTTTTTTTAAGCATGTTATTGTAATTTTTTTCCAGGCTGCAGTGGGAAGAGACTCTATATTTGAGAAGATGGTGTGTTTTATTTTGATAGCAACCAGGTCTAGCGTATATTGATCTCTAAATGTTTTTGTAGGTTTTTTCTCCAGCTAAACGTATTTTATTTTTTTTATTTGATAAAATCTTATAAACGAGAAAGTGAAATCGTTTCAAAACGCATTAAGAAGGAGAAAATATTTTATTTGGTTTCGAAACGCTTGGGTGAAAGTGATTCCATATGGCGCTGAAAGCCTCTACTTCTGCTGAAATTTGAAAGTAGCTGAGTCAGATGTAGTCTCGTTAGATTCAAGGGGAAAATCTCACAGAACTGATAAATAAAAGAGAATAAATTTTTATTTTTAGTAGTATATTGTGGAGCATTATTTATAAGTTGTCGATGCAGTAGAAAATTAAATCGCATAAAGTCAGCAAAGTGAAAATAAAATTTAATTTGAATATACAAAATATTACTTTAAACAAAATTTCTGTGTCATTTGTTTGAAGTAAGCTAATTAAAGAGTACCACACCAATAATTTAAAATTAAGTGAATCAACTTAAAAAAAAATTTTTTTTTGCGTATCTAGACCACACTAGATGATTCATATCTGTTTCAAAGTGATTTTGATTTGAAGTAAACTAATTTTAGAGTACTATACAATGCCATAAATTTAAAAAAGTGAATTAACTTTTCTTTGTTTTTTTAAAATTTTTTGATATCTAGACCACATTAAATGATCAGTTTAAAAATGCAAACAAACCTTTATGTTCGCCTGCATTAAGATATATCTAAATAATTAAAAACGGTTCTTTGCGCTGCCATGAACAACTGTTGGGCATAAATTGCTTTCTCCGCATATTTAATAGTAAGAAATGTTGAAACATTGTGTTTCTGGGCAATTTATCCTGCGACATATCGCGGAAGAAAAAATCATAGCAAAACAAAATTAAGAAAACTGCTAAAGAGTTATAAATTTATTGTAAAAATAAAGACAAATAAGTTTACAAATTTAGGAACATAAAAAAAAGGACTAAATTTAAGAGATTGAAAACTCAGAAGATTTAACTTAAATAGAGATTTAACTTCGCGAAGTTCCGGAAGTGCCAACAAACATACCTTGGATAACACTGAGGCTTTCCAAATTTACCTAGACTTTGCACTGCGTTTCAAAAAAATATATGTACAAAGACAGAGTTTAATTGAAATTTTATCTTCATATTAAAAACCAGGGCGTACTGCAAGGGGTTGAAAACATCAAAGCTTTCTTGTCCAATTTCCCCGGTTATATGAACAAATAAAAAGTATTTTGAGGGAAACATACGTAAACCCCATCCCCTCATTGTTATTCCATTTTTAAAAGTGAGATCTAAGAATTGCATTGAGTGTAATAATTTACCCTAGTATGACGTTATGAAATAAAAATTACGTTTCGATAAATTATGATTATTCATTGGGACCATTTATGATTAGTCATCATGTATAATCACGTTTGTCGTCACAATGATCACCAGATGTACTGTTTAAGACAATAGATCCAGCTAATTAAAAAATCGATTATTAGCAAAACCAAATGCACAAAAGGATTTTTAATAAAGAAAATTTTGTACCACGTTCAGTACCACGTTTAAAATTCTCCTTCAAACTGCACTAACAATACTACTAATGCAGAACAGTATAATTCAATAACAATGCAATCATTAAAAATTTTCTTTATTAAAAGAAACTTTCTATATATACAGAAATTTTCATCGAAAAATAATGAAATAATTCTTATTTTTGAATTACAAGCAACACGTATGCATAGAATAAATAATTAAAAAAATTAAATAATCAATGACTCAAAAATTAAAGATTAATTAAATTATTAAATATCTTATCTAAATGAAATGAAATATTTTGAATTCATGAAAATGAGATAATCAGTTTTCAACTAGTTGTTACTTAAAATAATGTAAAAGGATTTTAAACTACCTTTTTTAAAATTTCATTTAAAGTACTCTACTACATTCTTATTCTAGTTATGCGATATTAAACTTTTAAATCCATCCTAATTTAGTGCCCATTAGAAAACAAAAAAATTCTATTCAACCACTTTTAAATTCAGTTTTGGATGAATAAAACGAAAACCACAATCTTCCAATTTAATTACATCTTTTTAAAATAATAATCATTATCGAATTAAGAATATATTTTTAAAAGCTTTTAATTTTTTTTCTGGCAAATTAGCGTCAGTAAATTACTTTAAAGATACTGAAATCTGCTAATTCAAATCTCTTGTTGTAGGAAGTTTCCTAACTTTTTCCCCTTATCCTCTTTCTAATGTTAATTTCAACGCCATTTCAAGTTCGTTGAGAAGAAAAAAAAAAAACACGTTTTCTTCAGTTTCTAGTCTTCAGTTGTAAAAGAAATCATTTTTATCAATTTACCTTCATTTTTGTTCTCGGTGAAAAACAGAAGAAATCGGAAAACACGATTTGAAAGTAATGGTTTGATGGATGTTAAGTTTTCAAGAAAATTTCAAAATCGAAACCTTAAACTTATGGTTGTGATGATTAAGTGATTTTATTTTTCAGTAGGTTTTTTTTCCCCTCTCTGTCAATAATTGATTCGTTGAATCATTCAGATTGCTTTAAAAATGCCACAGGAAAGATGCATGAAGATTAATTTATGATTGCTTTTTACATACCGGTAACATTTTCCATTTCTTCGTGCAAAGATTGCAAATATAAACAAATAGATATGTTGAAACAGTAGGGATAGAGATTTTTGTTCTAGATCTTTTGTTTATATGTTTAATAACTTTAGTGAAAATAGGATGGGTAAATTACGGCATAAAATTAATACACGATTTCTTTTAAATTCGTTAATAATATGACAGATTTAATTTTTTAAATTTAGTAACAGTTTTGGTTGCTTTGTTTCTAAAGAAAAGACGGCTACATTTTTTTTATTATGTATGTTTGAACTAGTTAGATTCGGCTATACTTTTAGCTAGAGACACCTTCCAAGGAATATTATATACATCCTTTCTAAGGATGCAGATCAGGTAAAGTTCCATTTGGACACAAATGGTCTGTATCATACACAGTACAAAATCAAAATGTTACGTCCGACAATCATTGTAAAAACAATGTCTGAGTTACTTGATTCTAAAAACTCATTCCCACTCTATACTATGTTTTAAGCCTATAAAATAAAAACGTGTTTATATTATCTTTCAAAATTTTTAGTCTTGATATTTGCCTTAAGATTAAGTTTTGCTCATATTCAGTTACTGGTTAGTATTGATATGTGAAACATAGTACTGAGGACGAAATTTAAAAGCGAAATTTGTCTAAATTTGTTCCGATATAAATGGTTTGACCTCTAAAAATCTACAGGAATTTAGTTTTGGGATCTTTTTGATGCAGGATTACGTTCCTCCATAACGGTCCTTCGGAAAGCAAAATTTAAGAATCTAAAACCGGCCGTCGTCGCGAGTTATAATTTTGGCAGCGAACCAAACCCAGTCTGTATTGCCTGGGCAAGCAGTAATCAGTTAAACAGAGAAGTATCAAAATAATATAGTGATATTTTCAGACTCAGGGTAGGGAATAAACATTCAGAGTCAGTCTACTACATTAATTTACACATTTATTAAAAGTTAATTCGAAGAATTTTCACAGACTATTTACAGTTTAGTTCATCTACCTCTAGACATAGAGGGAACTGGCCTTCTCAGAAGCCCAATAAATTCGCTGAGAAGATGTCGGCTAGTACAGTCACGAAACTGAAAGCTATGAATGTCGGAACACAGCCGCTAGATTATTCAGCTCTGAAAATGGAGTAACTTCGAGATGAAGTATTGTTTTCGGCAAAAGCCTCTAGAGCGGGCAGCTCTGAAAAATAGATATAACTTCGGGAGGAAGTATTCTAGCTGGCGAGAAGCCTATAGAGCGTGCTGCTCGGAAAAGATATAACTTCGGGATGAAGTTTCGTGCTGGCGAAAAGCCTATAGAGCGGGCCGCTCTGAAATAGATATAACTTCGGGATAAAGTATTCTAGCTGAAGAGAAGCTTATAGAGCGTGCCGCTCTGAGAAGATATAACTCCGGGATGGAGCCGGTCGCTCAAAGGACCTCTGAGACGAAAGATGCTCTCGGGGTGAGAGTCTCCACCAATTCTGCTAAAAAACTGGATATTTTAACGGCTCCGGAAACTCGCACTCCCAGTCACGTGACTGGAATTTTTTAGGTTGGCTGGCCAAATTTGTGACGTCATGTTCGTTGGCTCTGGTTCACTTGGTGACGACGCCACTCAGCCGGCTCTTATAAACAGCTGATAAGAAATTCATTAGTTGATGTCCGATAAACCATTAGTTCACGTCCATCCAGGGGGCGGCAGATAGATGCGACTCTTTTCTCTGCTTCTAGACTTCTTGGCGCCGATCTATAGATCTTCCGTAGGTCACCTGTTGGGGGAAGTCCGCGCTGTCTGGGTGATTTATTCGGAAGGTCGTAACGGATCTTTACAATATCAATATATATATATATATATATATATATATATATATATATATATATATATATATATATATATATATATATACTATCACGAAACTTGGCAGGAATATAGTCTAGTAAGAGATATGCAAATGATTAAAATTTCGACTCCAATGAGACAAGGGTAAGCGCGCTATGCGCATATGAGATGCGCAGCTGGAAGACTTTAAAAGCATGATTACTCGTGCCATAGGGTTATTCAAACAAATCTGTCGACTTGGATGGACGGTATTAATAATAGAGATGCCTCTGAGACGTAACCGGCGACAGTACAAACAATTATCGGAGACGGAGCGTATAGTAGGCCTCAGAGAAGCAGGTTGGTCGAACAGGCGTATCGGCCACCACCTCGGTAGGAGCAATACGGTAGTTCCTCGGTGTTGGCAACAATAGATCACGAAAAGGATAGTCTACCGTCGCAAAGGGTCAGGGAGTCCGAGGAACACGAATACGCGCGAGGATCGCGCAATCATAAGAGCGGCCACGTCCGCACCAAAAGCGTCGCTAGAATCGGTTCGACGCCATTTACCACCTTCCAGATATCCAGTGGTATCAAGGGAAACCATTCGGACACGACTGGCCGACACAGGTATAAGGAGCCGATGTCCATTAAGACGTCTACCACTCACCCCACATCATAGGCAGTGTCGATTCGATTTTTGCCGACCTCGGGCAAGCTGGAGTGTGACCGACCGGGGGCGTGTGATCTTCAGCGATGAATCCCGATTCAGTCTCAATGCTGATGACCAGTGCATACGCGTTTGGATACGGCCAGGCCACCAGTCCCATCCGGCATTTGTTGTCGAGAGGTATACGGCGATTACACAAGGTGTGACAGTGTGGTGAGCGATTTTTTGGGACATACGACCACCTCTAGTCTTCCTTCAACGATCCTTGATGGCACTCAGTTACATGGACGAGATTTAAACGTCAGTTGTACTGCCTATGCTATCAAGTCGCCCAGGTTCCATTTATCAGCAAGACAACGCTCGTCCACATACTGCGCGACTCTCCCAACAATATCTTCAAAGATATGACGTACTCTTATGGCCTGCCAGGTCACTAGAGCTCTCGCCAATAGAGCACGTCTGGGACATGCTTGAAAGGCAACTGCAGCCATCCCGGAATATTGGTGAATTAACTGCCCAGTTGTAAAGATTATGGCATGATCTTCCGCAGGAAGTCATAGGTGACCTCACTGATTCGATGCCACGCCGTGTTTGTGCTTGTATAGCTGCCAGAGGTGGATTTACTACTTATTAATTTGTAACATTTTTCATGCCATATCTTCTTAATAAAACGGTCTATTCTTCTGAATTTGTAATCATTTGCTTATCTCCTCATACACTACATACATGTTAAGTTTCGTGATAGTATCTCGTTTCCTTCTGGGTGCATATATTTTTTGTGACTACACGCACATATATATAGATACATACTTACATAAGACATACATACATACGTACATACAAAAGCGGTAAGCAATGATAAGTAATCCTGCGTTAATAACCCGTGGTAGTTTCGTTAGAAGAGACTACCTTAATTTTTAAAGTTTGTACCAGTATGAGAAGCCCATGAGTATGAAACACATGCTTATGGCTCGTGTTTCTTCTTAACTAATTATGATTTATTAAATTTCATCTTCTCTGTGCCTTACGAAAATTTTACTATATCTCGTTATCGAAAAAAAAAATAACTCAAAGTAATTGTCTAACTTCAGAAATATTAAAAACAACCTGAACAAAGAATAAACAAGATACAAGTGAGGGAAGTGAAGTTATTTCGTACCGCAGATGATGACATCTTCTCTTGGAAGCTGTACTGAAACTGGGAACACATATACAAGTGGTCATTGTGTTAAATGGATTGAACTTTAGACATGAATGTTTAGATGCAGCTAAGTCGTATAATCTTCTGGATATCATTTGTCTCAGTTACAAACTGTTTGCGAAATTTCTAATTTTTAGTTATACTGGTATCTCCCCCCTTTTTCCGAGAGCTCACATCGACAGTATTTTTCTCCGAAAAGATCAACAAATGTGCCCCAGTTTGGCCACAGAATAAAAATTGAGGATTTTCGCTTTTACGATAAAAGGAAATGGTATTCAGGATATCTTAAGCAATGAAGAAAATGATGATAGCGACATGGGGTCATATTGGATTGAAAATACGGTGACATTCTGTTAACATACGAGTCTGTTTACCTCTTGTGAAGTAATACCCCCACGATGGTCGAACGCTGCGTCGTTCGATTGTTGACGTGAGGAGAGACGCTTCAGCTTTTGCATAGAACGGACGTAGGTTTGATACGGGACTGAAGTTCCCATTTAGAACGAGCTCTATGCGCCTATTAATGATTGGAGTTATAAGCCCTTGTAAATATGTAAATAGAAACGAGTTAGCATTTAAAATCATTTATAGCTGAGCAGTCTTCTTGTTTATATAATTTGTTATTTCGCACGCTGAACCACCGAACAGTTTTGAAACGCTGTTGCGCGACACCTCTCTAAATAGAACGCCAAGGGCACTGGCCTTTTGTACAAGACTGGAGGTTCGAGTCTCAAGGGTGTTACCAATCTTCCACGAGATGGGTTTTAAATTGAATACCTCACTCTCTTCAAGCTTCGAAGCATCTAGCTGTCACGCCTCAGGAACGTGATTGACGTCTGTTAGGTATTACATGGAAATGCTTGCGTGAAATGTGCGCCAGCCTCGGCAGCATTCGAGTTAGTCACCCTCGGAGCTGCTCTCGCAGCTCCGAGGGTGACGTTGCTTTTTACGGGAAATGCAGTTAAGGAATGATTATTCAATCCTCCAGTAGCAAAAATGACTGACATTACCTCTTAGACTTTCTTAGACTTGGATTTCTTATCGATTCTCGTAAAGGATTTTTCACCATTCAATCCTTTTTTTTTTCATCTATTTCATTCATATTAAGCTCTACGTATTTATAATATCATTCCTGGTTATGCTTTTCAATCAATAGGTATTTTGGAAATTTTTTAAAAATATATGGCGTCTGGGAACTCTTCAGAAAATATCCCATACAAATTAGTAAAACGTAATTTACAGACTGAATAACACGTGAATTAATTTCCATACTACGAAAACCAATTTCTATATAATGGAAATATATTCCACTAACAGAAATTTTGAGCATTTTTCGTAACTACTTTTGTATTTTAAATGTTATCGAAAGGGACGGAGAAATTTTTAGTTCTGTCTGTAGTTTTGAAGAACAAATTACTTTTTGTAAAAAACATGTACAGATCAGAATTACAGATTTCTTGTTTGTTTGTTTATGCAGTTTAGAATTATGTATAGAATGTGAAGTATGTTAAGCATAACAATTACGTTTGGAATCTGGGAAATAACCATCAGATTCGTTAGCAGCTTCTTTTGTTGATTAAAATTTTATTGGAATTATACTCATACTAACAAACAACGTATACCTTGTAAAACAAAAAAAGACTGGTTTTTTATATCCATTTTCTATCGATTGCGCCACACTATTTTTATTTTTTGTGAAAGAAATTTACTCAATTAATTGATTTTTTACTCTGCCAAAGATAGTAGTTTATATTAATTTCTTCAAAAAGCTTTTAAACTTTTTGATTTTTATCCAAAGTTTCCATTAAAACACTTTTTCAATATTTTTCATTCGTTTTTACTTAATTTCATTAACCAAGTGTTTAAAATTTGGTGTAGTGAATAAAACCAATAAAATTAATGAAATCTTCCTTTTGCGTTAGTACATTATCCAACATTTAATAGTTTTACCGTCTTGCTAGATGTTCTGATTTCCAAACGTATTGTATAAAAGGTTAATAGAAAAATTTCACTTCAGTATCAAATTAAATTTTTTATATTCGGAAGAAGAATAAAATTCTAACCAATGCTTTTACTTTAATTTAAATTTTAATAATCGTTAAACAAAATTTATTAACTGCGAAAAATGTTTTTTGTCTGAATTTATTTTTTTTAAATTTTTCTTTTCTTTGAGCTGGTCATTAATTTTTAAGTTTCGCGAAGTTTTTTTTTTTTAATAAAGATATTAACTTTCCATTTTTTTCCTTTTTCGAAACTTACCCCGTTTCAGCCAATGAAAAAGAAATCCTAGTTCTCCGTTTCTAGTCAGTTCAGTTGTACTACAGAAATAATTTCTTACACTGTTTTTTCTTCTTTGCCTTTTTCATTCTCATAAGGAAAGAAGAGAAATTTTGAAAACGCGATTTGAAATTAATAGTATGATCGATGTCAAGCTTTTGCTGAATTTTTAAATCCGAACGTCGTATTTTAAACGCATGGTCGTGATGATTAAATGCTTTTGTTTCTCAGTTTTTCTTGTCCTCAGTAATGGATTCATAGAGTCTTTCTGAGCACACACACAGAAAATAATTTTTTTAGAAAAGATGATTAATGTACATTTGCATTTTAACCGAGTAACCAGTTACCCATATTTCATTATTCATAGAAAAGGATGAATGAACTTGGATGTTTGTTAGAAAATGATCAGATAAATAACAAATGTGATAGTAATGTCAAAGTCCTTTTAAAGATGATCAATGCACATTTGCATTTTGTACCCGTTTTACGAGCTAAACTAGTTACCCATATTTCCTTATTCACAGAAAATGATGAAAGAACTTGGTTGTTTGTTAGAAAGTGATCAGATAAATAATAAATGCGATAGTAATGTCAAAGCCCTTTTAAAAATGATTAATGCACATTTGTATTTTACCCGAGTAACCAGTTACCCATATTTCATTATTCATAGAAACGGATGAATGAAATTGGTTGTTTGTTAGATAATGATCAGATAAATAATAAGTGTGATAGTAATGTCAAAGAGATTTTAAAGATGATAAATGCGCATTTACATTTTACCCGAGTAACTAGTTACCCATATTTCATTATTCATAGAAAAAGATTATTAAACTTGTTTGTTAGAAAATGATCAGATAAATAACAAATGCGATAGTAATGTCAAAGTCATTTTAAAAAGGATTAATGCACATTTACATTTTACCCGAGTAACCAGTTGCCCATATTTTATTATTCATAGAAAGGGGTGAATGAATTTGGTTGTTTGTTAGAAAATGATCAGATAAATAACAAGTGCGATAGTAATGTCAAACAGATTTTAAAGATGATAAATGCGCATTTACATTTTACCCGAGTAACTAGTTACCCATATTTCATTATTCATAGAAAAAGATGATTAAACTTGTTTGTTAGAAAATGATCAGATAAATAACAAGTGCAATAGTATTGTCAAAGCCCTTTTCAATTTATTTCAATATAGACCACTTCCCCGTTTGGTCAATAACTATTCGTAAGTCAGGAAGAATTGAAACTACTTTTTGATATTTCGCCGAAATGAACGTTTATTTTGAGGTAAAGGGATTATGTATTTCAATTTATTGTTGGCATGGGTAGCCCAAGAGCTAAATTAATGTTGACGTAAGTTATTTAAAACAGCTTAATCGGCTGAGTGTTATATATTTGCGTAAACCCTCTGAAATACACATAGATACAAAATGAAGGCAGTTTCGTTGAAACTGAACAACCACAAAATTCTTAGAAGCATAAAATAGTCATCTCATTTAGGCAAAATATTTATTTGTTTAGCTAATATTGGGTAGAATTAATAATCTGTAATGAAGCTATCTTTTCGTTACAACGAAAGACAAATATTTGATGAGACATGTAATCAGAAATCCCTTACTTGGTGCGACATGGAACCTGACTTTTGTAATTATTTTGATTAATATACTGTTTTATCAGTAAAAAAATATATTTTCTGATTTCATAATTTCGATATAACATTAATTCGGTTCCATGCACATTTATAAGTGTATCTATTTTTTTTTTTGTAAATCTTAAAATATATATGTGCTGAAAATCATTCCTGTGGGTTTTCGTACCGGTTTCCGGAAAGAAGGGAATGTGCCTCCCGTAGGCAATTTAGTGTGACCTGTAACAGTACGGATAGTACGCAAGGTCATGTGCACAGAAGGGAGAATTACTTGCCACCCTCTCGGTCATTGAGGGGACATAGTTTCACCATAGCAACGGCCCAGCAACCATCTTTTAACCAACGATATAGCTGAAAGGTGTTAATTGTTCGAGATTTTTTAAGACCTCTGCTTTTCCGGTGCTGAAAATATTTTAACCGTTTTTTGGGCAGTTGAAGAAAAGGCCGCGACTGATACACCTCTAGGTTGTTCGCTCTTCAGCTAGTCGCCATTTTGTATGATGATTTTTCTGGTCTGCTTTTTTTGACTGAGTTTTAGATACGAGATATAATCTTCAGTCTCCAATGAGGGTGGTGGTGTGTAATAATTAATTTGTAATATATTTTATCAGGCGAGAGCTCAGAATAATTAATATATGTAACTAGGATTTATTATGTGTTCGAATAATTTCTTAATGTATTTATATAATTGTTATGATGTTTTCTGTGCAAATTTGTAATTAATGATAAAATTAATTTTAAGTAAGTAGAAGAAAAATTAAATGTTAACATTACCTATTAAATTTGAGTTTGTTTTTTTAGTTATCTCAGACATGTGTCAGAATATGTTTTCTCAAATTAACAATTTTTTTTTTAAAAGTGCCACTATACGATCATCTATTTTATTACATGTTCTAATTCCACATAATACTTGGTAACCCACGGAGGATTTTATCGAAATTTATTTTAATCTGCTTCTCTTTTTTATTATTACCACCAGTTATTGTATTTAACGAAAGATAAACTGACCGATAGTTTTTCTGTTATATTACACTCACACACACAAAAAAAGGATGCATTTTTGTAAGTAAAAAAATATTTCAGATTATCTGAATTCTGTCTTCAAGTCTATATTCTACATAGACATATGAACAAAACATTAAAATAATCCGAAGAACAGTTTCAATTAAGTGTTTTTCAAAGGAAAAATATTTGTTATAAAAATGTACAGAAAAATGGCAGTTTAACAAACAGAAGTAACTCCCAAAGAAACGAACTCAGTCAAATTACGTCAATCGAGCATTCAATGTTCTGTCACGCCTTAACAATTCCGCCCCTTGGATTTCAGGGAAGTATGTCAGTTTTAGAAGGAAATGAACGTAGGTGGTTTGCGTCTGTTGCGGAATGGCTCTAGCCCTCAGTGCAGCTCTGTCCCGAGTAAGAAGCGGAGTGAGGTCTGCAGAGGTGATACTTTTTACAGGAATCGCGGTTGCGAGGTTATTCCCAATAGAATAATTCCTACACCTAGTACATATTAAAAAAAATAAGCGTTACACTTATTCTTGTCGTTCTACATCACATTTTCACTTATGTTGCATACAGTTTGCAGTTACAGTTTACATTATAATTATCCCCTTATCCTAACCTATTTTTTCCTGTTTACTAGGCTCTACAATCCAGAAAGTATGGAAATAAACACTCCATTTACATTTTTTTAAAAATTATTTTTCCTTTTTATTATCTTTAACTTTTCAACAACTCCAGACCAAGTCCATGGCAGGCAGAGAGTAGGGGAAGACGGCTCCGGTTTATAATGGCACCACAAGGGTCGGAGTCCGACTTCACCAAGTGCCACCACAATTTTGACCAGTCACGTCCTAGAAGCTTCATCTGATGGGTTTCTACATTCTCCTACCCTCTCTGAAATCGTGGAAGCACATTCCAGTCTACGAACTAAACGCGCCATGACAAAATGGCATTTAAGGGCGTTCGTCATCATGACTACCCTAGTCGAATGCCAGGATGTTTGTCTTCGACATGGGAATCTGCGGATCAGAATACCATGCTTGACAGGAATGTTTGTAGGAATTTACCATCATAAAGCCAATTTCTGGCATTTCAAACGAAATCATTTCTAACAAAGGATATTTTTTCATTCCTTATGAAATTATTAAAATAATGTGTGTGATTTCGCTCTGGGAACTTTCTTAAGTAGTAGTGTTGTGTATGAAAACGTGAAACTTTATTATAAATAAATTTATGAATCTTTTTTCCAATACACACTAGACAGGTCCGTAGTTTAAAAATAATCGGAACAAAAGTTTAAAAAAGCTGTTTTAGTTTTTAAGCTAAAAGAGCTATATTTTACCCTAAAAGCTAAAGAATTTAAATAAAATAATAAAAAATTCTTTTGCACCGGATAAATTCAATTTACCATAAGTATTTTCTTTGTTGGTATTATGGGATTTAAATTTGGATTTTTCTAGAATGGAAATATAAATATATTTCATAATCTAGATTCTCCCCCCCCCTCCTCACACACAAAAAATGGTTAAATTTCGTTAATAATTTGCTGAGTAGGAAAAGTACGGTATATGAAGACTCTACTGTAGCTCTCTCGTTTACACCAAGGTTGGATGTTTCGTTGAGAGAACTACGGTGTATTTTTGGCTACATGAGGGCTCATTACATCAGGACCTACTGCTTCAAACCGATTCCGAAAGGCTACAAACATCCATGCTAGCAGTGGAACTCGAATCCACGGATTTTGGTACTGACTGCCGGCGTACTAGCCATTGAGCCATCGTCCAGCCTCTACCGTATACACCCAGGAGGATGATCGTCCCCCTACTCGTAAAGCACTGATACTTTGGTGCCTTTCTCACTGTCTGCATTGTGAGAAACTGCTTAATAATGACTATCAACACTTTAGAACAAGCACTTTATTTAATACGCCTTACTTAACGATACACGCTGCAACTTAGAACGAAAACGGAACTGTTTACATTTTGTTGATGTGGAGCTGAGAGGCAGTTCTGCTGCATAAGCAAACGAATTTGCATTAATCAAGGAGTCTGCCTCAACATGCATCTTCTGTTTCAAATACAAGAATGACTTTCCATCTAATTTAATCTGTTTTCGTACCGCTCACGTTGTATAGTAGTTAACGTCTTGGGCTTCCACGCAGCAGGGTTGGGTTCAAATCCAGAGCAAGGCCCGACGTTTCCATGTTGTTCCCTTATAGGTAGCATTTTGATTCATTTAAACGGTGCTCCAATAATAAAGTAATCAACTAGATTAACGAGCGAAAATCAAGGCAAATGCTAACCGCATTGAAAAAATGAAATTGTCGATTAGGTGATCATCTCTTATCACCCTTTCCCCTCATTTCCATGAACGCATATGCTCTCCATTTGCATAAAGGCATTTTGTGATGTCATTCAAATAACTGATGATCATCTGAGGTATATTTTGGCTTATATAAGTTCTTATATTGTTGGACACGTCTACTACTTTTTAAGTTAATAGACACTGATCTAACTTCAAAATTTAAAATGTGATTGCGATTACTAATTCAACTTTATTTCGTTGAAAATTCGATAAAAAAATCAAAATATTCCTGCTATAAAAAAGAATTTACTGAAAAATTCTTTCGCCATTCCCGAACTAACTATCTTTAATAATTTTTCCCTATGCCTTTCCATTTCTTAATTGTCCCATGTTGATTTTAAATATGATTTGCTTTTTTTTTCGATTTTTATACGTAATTTCATTCTTGGGAACATTTGAATAGAGAGAAAAAAAGGAGATTTCTTTTGTTTCTTGTCTTCGGTTGTAAGAGAAATCATTTTTATCTATTTCCTTCTATTTTCAGTCCCAATGGAAGAAAGAAGCGAAATTCGAAAACATGGTCTGGGAAAAAATGACTTGATTGATGTCAAGCTTTCGCGAAATTTTTAAATCGAAACTTTGAACTTGGACTGATGATTAGTTGATAAGTGTTTTTTTCTTCTTCTTCATGATCCTCTTTTTTTTTTTTTGGTATGGAGAATGGATTCATCGAATATTTTCGATTGCATGAAAATGCCAGAGGTATCATGAAGATTAATCTACCTCAGCACGTCTTTTAGAAACGAGACATGTTCTAGCAGTAAATGCTGGTTTTAAAATAATGGTAACTCGAGTAGTTTTAGCTCTATATGATACATCGTTTTGATAAAGCTTTATTATTGAACGCTGACATATATTCGTTTTCGTCCCTGCGCGTGTGTGAATGCATTTCAGACGTAATTGAGTCTTCAGAAGAGGAGTTCCTAGGTCTTGGCGAATTTATCGCCTGTAGAAAGGTGTTTATTTATATATATATATATATATATATATATATATCTTATATATATATTTCTTCTGTCCGTGTGTATGTAACTGAACTCCTCCTAAACGACTGGACTGATTTTTATGAAATTTTGTGTGTGCGATTAAGTTGATTCGAGAATGGTTTAGATTCACAATTTGATCCGATAGAAAATGTTTTTATATTTTTAATTGATTAATAAAAATCCAACAATTTATAAGGGGATGCGTCCGGTAAATGGAAACTGTTACAGTTTGTGGAATCACCCCTCTGGATAATGGCGTCCACGTTAGGTTTAGTTAGTAAACAGCGAGCGAAAAGATAAAAATAAAGAAAATCAAAAAGTTTCAAGTCATATATTAAACCAGAATAATAAATGAAAATAATAATCTTTGAAGTCAGATTTTATACTCTAAAATAGATCAGATCCAACGGCATACTGATATTCTCGACACGCGATGGAAAATTCGAATCAACCACGCTAAGTGACACGAGATCTTTTTTAATCGCTACTGCAGTCCCCCTCGCCTATATCTTTGTGCCTATTGAAGAGCTAAAGACTAAGATTCTATCTTGCTAACTTATTTCTGAGTAAAAACTCCTCTGACATTTATAATCACCAGCCCACAACAACTTTCCAATAGCGAATATGTTTCACTTTACTCAGTAGAACGCCGTGTAATCGTGGCGCATTCGGAAGGTCGCCCATTCGGAAAGTACCGTGCTTTCGACCCGTGTTCGAATCCAGAGTTGTGTACCTTTTGCTAGACCTGTTATTTCAGCGCTTTTTTTTAAGGCTTTTTTATTTCAGCTTTTATTTTATTATTTTTTTTAATTATTATTTTATTTTATTTTATTATTTTTTAATTTTAATTTTAATTTTATTTTATGATTTTTTAAAATTATTATTTTTATTTATTTTTATTTTTTTCAGCTTTTTTATGATGAAATACTGAATATAGCTGAAATCTGAGGAGTTTATTATGCATTTATTCATTTTTAATTGGGTTTTCATATTATTAATATGTATTAACATTTCGTATGCTTTTTTTTCTATGTTATTTATACTGCGTTTAGTTTTTTCATGGATTTTTATAGGTTTATTATAAATTTATATATTTTATGTTTTACTTTTCAGAATTTTTTGCTCCAATGATAAAGGGTAAATCTTTTCTATGTTACTTATACTGTGTTTAGTTTTTAAATTGATTTTGGTTAACAAATATTCTTAAAATTCCGGGCATCGCCGGGTACTTCAGCTAGAATTACAACGTTTGAACAGGACAACGTCTGTCGGGTCCGCTAGTATATATATATATATATATATATATATATATATATATATATATATATATATATATATATATATATATCAATGTTCATGTGCTCAATAATTAAAGTTTTAAGTAAAAAAATGTTAAAAATAGAAAAAGTGAAATTAAAAATTTTTAAAAAGATTAAAAATAATAACGGGTAGAAATTAATTGATAGAATAAAATTAAAATTAAATATTAAAAAAATTTAAAAGTTAATGGAAGTAAAGTTAAAATATTAAAAATCCAAGGTACTTAGAATTATTAAGATAAGAGAACTGGCCCTTAGCAGAATGAAAGATATTAACAATTAAAACGTACTTAAGAAGTGCTAATAAGAAAAAATCCGTCTTCAGGGTCATACAAGTTTGTATTGAGATTATTGTGAAGGTCCATGTTGGAAGCTAAAAATAGCGAAAGGAGTGTGAATGTATTTGTGTTTCAACTCTATTTTGATATGTTCACTGAATATTTCTTTTCTGGTAACAATATGTACTTGGTACTAAAATCACTAAAAATTTTAGATATTTTTGACAATTAGTAAATAAACGTTTGAGGGCGTGGCGGAGGTAGTGCAGTTTCCTTATATAAGTAGTGCGCAAAATTTTTCGACCTCGACGCACTATCTTTAAATAAAAAAGTCGCTGGACCCCAGTGAAATTTTATTGTGGTAGCAATTTTTTTGTTTTTATATTAGGAAAATACTAAAAACCGTTTTGATTTTATTATTTTCTAATTAATTTAAGTAGGCAATGCCTAATTTAGTAAGCACATTTTGAAAACGTTTTTTAAAAATCGAAGAATTGTAGATTTTGTGTGCATATCTGCTCTGCAAAATAATAATTAAAAAAATTATCTTTGTCACTAGCTACAATTGTTTATGCTAAATCTCGTTTAACAAAAACTTCATGTTTAAACACTAATATTTATTTGAGTTTCATTTAGGGAAAAATTAACGATCATTAAAATTTTTAAAAAATAGAATATCAAAATTATAAACCTCTTATTAAAACACTAGACGAATAACTGTACTTCGCTATGGAATACATTCAAATTAAATACAACGGTCAATGTATGCAATTAAGACCAATATATATATATATATTCAGCACCTCTCTAATTGGACTATTATTGGGGACCAGACTAGCCTGGACATCTTAGATCTTCTTGACCGGCTTTCATCTGGACACACTATTCATTTCCAGTGGATCCCTTCCCATGTTGGGATCGACGGTAATGAAAGAGCCGACTTTTTAGCCAGGACTGAGGCTGAGGAGTACGTGAGTCCTTGTGAGGCACTTACTTTTAGAGAGATTTACTCCCTCATGAAGATCAAACAAAACCATCTTTGGAGAACTCCTCCTTGCCACCCATGGTACTTTGGAAGAAGTCCGGGTGGGTCTTTTCAGATCAAGCCCAGAAAGTACCAAACGGCCTTCTCGCGCTTCATGAGTGGTCATATAAAAGCACTCACTTTTCGGCAGGGTCAGAAGATCTTCCCGGAGTGCCACTGGTGCTCTGCCGACATGGCCTCCCCTGCCCATATTTTAAATTGTTTGGGTTTTACTAAGGACGAGGTCCTTCTAGACCCTCTACTGATTTTAGATTTTTTGGAAATTTTTGGTTTTATGGAGATTGTCTAGCCTTGCTAGACAATCTGGGATTAGTTAAAAAAAAAATATATATATATATATATATATATATATATATTTATAAAAAAATCGTAGCTGATATTTTTATAGACAAAATAATGTAGAAGAAAATATTGAAATTAAATCTAATAGAACATACTAAAGAATATTGTACAGTTAATAAAGTACAGTTGGAGGAACATTACTTTTACTGTATTTTAATATTCTTTTGGATAATGTCCAATCGTCTGCCGCATTAACAAGAAAAAAAAAATTGTCTATTTCGTTGTTATGCACGTGACGCAAAATTAGTTTAAAATATCACAAAAAGGAAAGAAACCACGTGATCAGAATTTAATAAGTTAAATTCTAAAAATGAATCTTTTAAAGGGTATTGCACTTTTGTAACTTGGTTACAAAAGTATGAGCAAGTTACACTTACGTAACTTGGTTACATTTTCGTACCCTTTTAGTCATACTTCCTTTTTTGGCATAAAACTAAAACAACATTTTATATTTACACAGTAGTTTAAGTTAAACATGTTGTAGTACAGAGGCTGTTCGCACATTTTTTAGACGATTTTGGTAAGCGGTGATAAAACATATTTTGCTGCAAAAGAAATAATTGCAATTGTACTATGTTTTTAAAAGTCAAAATTATCGTCTACGGCTTGAAAGTTTTGTTTTTATTCAAAATGGCGTTTTTAACAACGCAGTGGTTCGAAGGCTACATTTATGCTCTTTCCGAAGAGAAATATGCATACTCCGTTATCCAAAAACGATGTGAGAGTCATGGTTTTGTGATATCTAAAGCGTCGATAGGTAATATCGTCAACAAGAAACGAAAAAAACGTCAAATTGGAGCCTCAAGTGGGACAAAAATTCCAAACAAGTATCCAAGGAAAAAACGGACATCTTCGACTATTGCAAAGGTACGTTGTTTAATGTTAAAAGAAAATCCCCATAGTCAAAGGACAGTTGCAAAATCATTAAAATGCTCGGTGGCCACTGTAAACAAAATGATAAACGTTGATTTAAATCTCAAGATAGCGAAAGAACGCAATGTGCATCGTCTTATTCCAAATCATATCGCTGAACGCAGGACACGCTGCAGAATTCTATATGAGAAACACTTATCCAAAGAAAAATGGAAAACAATTGTCACAATAGATGAATCATGGGTGTATTTAAATGATTGCAACAAAAAAAGAGCCATTTATTATCATAAAAGGGGAGAAAAAAATTTAAGTACAGGGTTCAAAGAATCCAAAAAAAAGTTTTTCTAAGGGATTCATTATTGTTGTTGCTGATTTTTCTTATGGCAAGTTAAAAATAAAGAGAGTGGAAAAAAATGTCAAGATTAACTCCAAATACTATCAGGAACATATTTTATCGCCAATTTTTCTGAATGAAATACCATCGCTTTACCCACAGTGCCATCAATCTGTGAGACTCCATCAGGACAAAGCTAGCAGTCACACATCAAAATCCACTGTAAATTTCCTAAAAGAAATGGAACAAAAAACTGGTATCAAGGCCATACCCTTCACTGATATCCCTACGAAATCTCCCGATGTATCACCTATGGATTTTTGTGCTTTCGGACTTTTAAAATCTGCATTATCCAAACGTCGTCCCAAAACCCTTACAGGACTCTGGAAAGCTGTTCAGGAGGAATGGGATAGAATACCTCTTCTGACACTTCAAAAGGCATTATTATCCTGGATATTGCGGTGTCGAAAGATAGTTCAGAATAAGGGATGTCAAACAGAACATTTGAAACACAAGAATTTTAAGTAATTTAGTTTTGTGAATACATTATACATCGTCTAAAAATGTGTGAACAGCCTCTGTAGAAAAGAAAATTAATTTACTTCTTTTGAATCATGAAAAATAACAACCGCTAATGATAAATTTCCAAGAATAGTCTTTTTGAAATTAACTTTCTATTTTTTCCCCCAAGAATAGCTAATTGTCTCTATACCTATACTAAATAAATTATACTGATATCGTTTAAGTATATTATAATTCAGTCGAACACTTAATTTGCTGAAAGAGATTTATATCATCTTATTTACGAGCATTATTTATTTATTTATTTTAAACGATAATGTCAATTAACAGCTATTTTGTAAGTCTAGGCTGAATACGAGCGCACTTTCGTGTATATTTTAATGGATTTTTTTTCTTGTTTTTGATATCATAGGGAATTAAATAACAATGATCGACTGCATTTCAATACGGAAACAAATCTCATTTTCTCTTAAAAGTGCATGAGTGTTTTTTAAAGCAATTACTTCTTGTCTTAAATTCGGTGTTGTCATCTGTACTTGTTATTATCTGCTCATTAAAATTAGCACCTATTAAAGTCTCTGTATTGCCTTGATAAGCTTAACGATAACTAGTTTTATTTCATTAAAATTTCTTTTTTAATGGATATTATATGCCGCATTGCAAATCGTTTTCCATGTCGTTGATTTTCTCGAATTGAAAACAATTAATTTTTATCGTCATAGATTAAATATATTTTTTAAATCTCTGTTATGTTTAATCAAAAAGATTCCTTGGGATTAGATCTGTGTCTGTCAATAGAAGGAGTGGAAGTATTCCTAAAATATAGTTATCTAAAGGAGACATATCGATGACAGGTTGAAAATATCTTTTAAGGAGAAATCAGTAAAGCAAAAAAAGAAAATCTTTCTAAAATCCATCTTTGTGGCTAAAACAGTTGTATGTTTTAGCCACAAGGTGTGAATATTTCAATTTTACGAATCACGGGCAAGAAAACATATATTTCTAAAATGTCTTTTCAAAATTTTTTAAAGAGATCTTTAAATACAGCGCACTTATTTGAAATTTATTTTCTTCAAATAAATTCCTTTAATTCCTACAAAGTTGAATTTAGTTTTGTACGGATTTAGGTCAATAATTTAAAGTCCCGTCCTAAAGTTCTTATCTGTGGAAAGCTCCCCGGTCTTGGTTTCTACCAAGAATAAATAACGTTCTTAAAAATTAGCCAAGAAAAAAACATTATTATTAAAATCTCACAAAAGATATCAGTTCATTTGAAAAAGCTTATATATGTACAAAATTAAACAATTTACTGTTATTCATTAACTATTATGAACATTTTTACTTTAAAAGTAATATTTAAAAACTTCTCTGTTTCATATTTTTCTTTCTTTTGTTTTATACCAGTTTACAGCTAATCTCTTAGACGACACTACAATCTGGAAACTTTGTAGTAAAATGGAGCAGCGTATAATAGAAAGAATATTTTATTCTTTTAAGATAGAATTGCAGATGATTTCAGAAAAACTAAAATCTATAATGGTTTATAAATTCATAACTATATGCTGTGTATAGCATTTAGAAATAAAAAAAATAAGAATTCTAAAATATGCAAATTCAATCTCGCTAAAAATTGTTTCCAATATCTTTAGGTTTAGTTCTTCTCAGAATGCGATAGTTTTAAAATAGGATAACACGTCTTAACCTAGTTTAACTCCCCGTCCCCAATATATATATATATTAGGTTTCCATGGCTCAAGAGGTTTCCGTTCCCTCGTAGCAACCAATATGTACATGGAATCTTGATTGGGGAAACACGCGGTACTTTTTCATTGGACCATATCGTTATTGTAGTTAATAAACTTACGTGAAAAATGATTTTATTCAGTCGGTCTTTTAAAAGGAAAATGTGCTTCATCCTTAGCATGGGCAGATCAAATTCATAACTAACTTTGTTCGAATTGGGAGGCAGTTTTCTACTGATGATCTGTGACATTTATATGCCACATTAAATTATATATACGAGGCATTTTCGGAAAGTAAAGATACTTCACCGATAGCAGCAAAGGAAAAGTTTCTGTGATCCCGTTGGCAACACGGACTGCAACCTTGAACATTTCGCTTTCCCCTCGAGGTCATTTGTTATTTTTACGGTGAGTCTTGTTTGAGCAGCCCGTCTTTATAATGTCTGCTTCAATTCAGAATCCCGCCAAATGTGGGAACAGGATCCCCGCCAAAGAAATCATGGCTTCTGTTTTCTGGGACATACAAGGCATTCTTCTGGTTGACTTCATGCCTCCCGGCACCACAATTAATGCTGATGCATATTGCGAGACTTTGAGACGTCTCAGACGGGCAATTCAAAATAAACGCATTGGCTTTTTGACAAGAGGAGTTTGCTTGCTACAACGCTCGTCCTCACAGAGCGCTTCAAAGCACTACTCAAAAGTTTTGAATGGAAAATTTTTTATCTCCGCCATACAGCGCGGACCTTGCATCTAGGGACTTCCACCTATTCCTTTACCTAAAATCACATCTTGTAGGGCAAAGCTTTCACGACGATGATGAGATCAAAATTGAAGTTCAAATGTGGTTCCGACAACAGGCGTCAAAGTTCTATGACAGTGTAATACAAAAGCTTGTACCCAGACTCGCAGACCCTACTTGCAGTAGTACAAAATACTACTGCAAAATAATGCGTTGACAATGGCTGCAAAATAAGGTCGAAAAATAAGGCATGTACCAGTAAGTAATTGGTTATGTACATTTAATCAATTGAAACTTTTTCGAGTGAGTATGCATCATTGTATCTTTACTTTTCGAAAATATCTCGTATAGCTGTTACCTTCTTTCGGTTTTGCCTATAAGTAGTGTTTAAAATGCACTGGGAAAATAGTCTGGTTTCTCTGGTAATGAAATTTAATTCTTCCAGATATAAATCACAGGATAAATTTCTGAAAAACGTCAACGAGAATCATTGAGAAGGGCAAGGAAACTTGTTTGGAAAATGATAATTTTTTCCACTTTCGTTACGTAGTACATGATGCGTAAAATGTGGAAACGGCGGGTTAAAGTAATATAATTTAGTTCGTATTTATTCATACTCTGAGGGGTTTTAAGAGGACAAGGAACATTCAATCTCGTTTTTTTAAACATTTTCAATTTTTATCTCTACATACAAAATGAGAATAATTAATATTATTTTTTACTACATTGAAGAAACTTAGAGTTCACAAATAAGTAATTGCGGCAGAATAAAGCCTAATTTTCAAAAATACCATAATTTTTCAAAATGCTTCATGTGCATTCCACGTCGTTTAAAACCCTTAAATCTTTTTAATATACGTTTACCATATAAATATAAACATACCCGTGCTTTGAATTTTTATATATGCTTTTGCCTTTTTTACTTCATTTCATGGTCAACATTTTTGGTTTCACAGATTGATGCACAGTTTTGTGATAAACACTTCATTTAACAATTATGAGACGTTTGGAAGAAATCAGATGAAATTAATGCGCATGGAGCATTTTGAAAAATGCTGGCATTTTTCAAACAAAAATTGAAACAAGGCCTTATTGTGCCCTAAAATACTTATTTGTATATTCTAAGTGTCTTCAACAAAATAAAAAAAATAATATTAATTTTTCTCATTTTGTATGTAGAGATTAAAAAAAAAAGAGTTTGAAGGTACCTCATCCCTTTAAAGACAAAAACCTCTTTCCAACAAAGCTTTAAATATTAAAGAAAATCTATTGTCTGCTGCAAACATATTTCTTCATTTTAATTTTTATACACAATCATGAGGAATGAATAAAAAGTATTAACGTGTTGTTTAAAAATACAAATGTTAATAAAGGCTGTACATATACGCATTTTGAACAGAAAACATAACCGTAGTGAGTACTCTTGTATTTGACAAAAAATATATAACTTATTAAATATACTGTGTTATAAATACTGAAGGGAATAATATATTTCCCATTAAGTGAGTATATGAGTGTATAATATTTATAAAAATAAGGAAAGAACATTGGAGGTGTCGTGGTAATAATGTTAATGGAAGCTACATAAAAATTAAGAGCAAAATCTTGTCACCTCTCCAATATATATTCAAACACTGGAAACATATCATATGAAGCCTTTGGCAGTCATTCAAAAAGTTACCATTGATATATTCTTTTATGAAAGAAGATTTTTTTTTGTTCTGAATGTATGTGTGAGTTGGGACATAACACACATTTTGAATCATTGGGATTGAGACAAGTCATGAAAAATTGTTTACTTGGAAGAATATACCTGTTCCTCCATTTGCAACACCTTTGCGCTTCATAAAGGCAACTGACGATAAAGTAACAAGACCATTCACAACCCGTTTGGCAAACTACTATTTAGAAACTGTCAAGAATTTAAGCTGTATTACCCCGAAATTACGTTATTTTTCTGAGATCAATTACATTTTTAACATTCTTCGTGTTACTCGTTATTCAAGAGTTTGAATAAAAAGTTATTCATTATATTAATTCAGGGATTCCCGATCTTTTTATGCTTGCGGTACTCCTGGGAATGAGATTAAAAACTTTTCGCACCCTGGTTATAATTTTAGTTTTTTTTCAGTTTTCAAACAATTTATTCAAAGGGGGAATATGTGTAAAGAACGTGTTAAATTTAAGCTCAAATAAATATTGACTCCATTCTTGATTTTATTGACTTATTGAACAATATAAGTAACAAGCAGCAGAATAGCGTCGCCTAAAGTGCCGAGCCACACCGTCACCGTATTAGGCAGTTTAAACTTTAGCTTACGGGGCCTATTTTTCCGATTCCCACTTTTGAAAGGGAAATTTCATACCCCTTTTGTAAAAACGGCCATCTATTAACCCATTTTTTTTTATTCTGCAACCACTGTTTCATACCTTCCGACTCCAATGAGTGTTACGCATGATCATGCGTGTGTATTACAATTATTGAATGGTTATTTGTTTTGTACTGTATCAATGTATGTACATATCAAATTTCATTAAAATCGGTACAGTAGTTCTAGAGATAATCCACCAAGTCTGCAAATTCTCTTAATTTCTTACACCAGTGTAGATAGATAGATAAATAGATATGATAAAATGAGGACCAAGAATGCTTGGGAAATAACTCTGGGGATCCCGTGGCAGGCTGACGAAATGCCCAAGATGTATGCTGTACCCCAAGCTCACGTCAAGAAAGCGGAGATGGACACCACCGGCCTTGATCCCCAATGGACTGTTGCGCCACTGGTTATATATATATATATATATATATATATATATATATATATATATATATATATATACAGTAACCACCGCTTATAGTGATCAGTGGTTATAAGAATCAACCGTTTATAAAAATCAATATCGCAAAAACAAAAGCAAACGTATTATTTCCATGTTAAAATTTCGCTTTAAAGAATCAATCCACCGGTTTTAAGAATCAGCTTACATTCTTCTCTTTGAATCAGTTTACATTCTTCTCTCAGCTTACATTCTTCATTTTTTCAAAAAAGCCACTTAAACCCTCAAAAAGCACGAAGTTCTTTTCATGTTTTTTTAAAGAAAGACTGATAAGATGGGATGAAATACAGTCGTAAAATGCATCTCTTGCTTTGTTAGACATAACATAATGCAACCCTTTAGCTAAACACTGTCCTATTAGCTTGAACCAGGGACAGCTTTACCAGTCCGAGTCCGATTTCACTTTTCTCCACCGACAAACAAAGACAGGGACTCTTTTTTCCCAACTCCTGCATCCTAGTTGTGGCTTCCTGGACCCCGAAACACATAAATCTTCGGCGAACTATCCACTATCACTTAGGCAAACGTGACATTAGTAGATTCAGCTCGTTATAATACCGTGAAAAGTAAGCTAGAAGGTGAATCTTCGTCTGAAACTATTGGTATTGAAAGAGCTATAAGAAGCCTCCTGAAAACTTCATTAAGTCAAACTACCATAGAAAACTTCACCCTTCCTATAGTTGAAACTTTCACCCTTCCTATAGTTGAAATGTTAAAACTGTTAAGCAGGTATGTTGTAACAAATATTCGATTTTTTTCTTCTCTTATTATAATAATCTGTATCTAATTATGGGTCTCTAAATTAATTTGCATTTTTGAAATTATAAAAAATAATTTTAATAAAATATAATTAACCTAAATTAAAGAGTATTTTATGGTAAATTATCTAATATATGTGTATATAGGTGTGTGTGTGCCTGTCCAAAAACCTAAATTTCGGCTATAAGAATCAACCGCTTATAAGAATCAAAAACAGTAATAACAAACGTGATTCTTATAAGCGGAAATCACTGTATCTATCTATCTATCTATCTATATATATATATATATATATATATATATATATATATATATATATATATATATATATATATATATATATATATATATATATATATATATATATATATATATATATATAAAGTTTTTTTCCCCTAAATTTCTTATCAGGAAAAGGGCTAAGACCTTCAAGTGTAACTCTTCCTTGAAACAATAATTAAATTGTTGTATTATACCGAACTCTTCTATATCAAAAGCAATCTTTGTTATATACAAAAAAAAATATTTTGAAATATGGAAAAAAATCCCGTTAGAGCCAAGTTTTGACAGAACATTTTGCTGAGTGGAAGACTTCGTTTAATTGAGGATCGTTATATAGATACTCTACAAAATCATACTTACGTAAACGCCCATCTCGGGAGTACAACCCCCTTTTA